>JAJPUD010020583.1:0-24432 GCA_023553655.1 Myrmecobius fasciatus | reverse complement strand
GTGTCTATAATTTGCTCTTTCACCCATTCGTTCTTCAGGATTAGATTATTTAATTTCCAAATAACTTGTGGTCTATTTTCTCCTGGCCTTATATTACATGTGAGTTTTATTGCATCATGATCTGAGAAGGATGCATTTACTATTTCTGCTTTTCTGCATTTGATTTTGAGGTTTTTATGCCCTAACACATGATCAATTTTTGTATAAGTTCCATGAACCCCTGAGAAAAAAGTATACTCCCTTCTATCACCTTTCAATTTCCTCCAGAGATTTATCATACCTAACTTTTCTAGCCTTTTGTTAACCTCCCTAACTTCTTTCTTATTTATTTTGGAATTTGATTTATCTAATTCTGAGAGAGCAAGGTTGAGATCTCCCACTAGTATAGTATTACTGTCTATTTCTCCTTGCATCTCTCTTAACTTCTCCTCTAGGAATTTGGATGCTATACCACTTGGTGCATATATGTTAAGTATTGATACTGCTTCATTATCTATGGACCCCTTTAGTAAAATGTAGTTTCCTTCCTTATCTCTTTTAATTAGATCTATTTTTGTTTTTACTTGATCCGAGATAAGGATTGCTACCCCTGCCTTTCTTTGTTCACCTGAAGCATAGAAGATTCTGCTCCAGCCCTTTACCTTCACTCTGTATGTATCTCTATGTTTTAGATGTGTTTCTTGTAAACAACATATTGTAGGATTCTGGCTTTAAATCCAGTCTGCTACCCGCTTCCGTTTTATGGGAGAGTTCATCCCATTCACATTCACAGTTAAAATAATATCTGTATTCCCTGCCATCTTATTTACCCAGAGTAATGATTTTCTCTTCCCTTTCCCCTCTCTCCCTTCCCCCCTCCCCAGTACTTTGCTCTTGATGACCACCTCCCACCAATAATCCTCCTCCCTTTAGAGTCCCTCCCTCCCCTTTATACCTTTCCCCTAATCCTTCTATTAGTTTATCCCTTTCATTTTCTCCCCTCCCTCCTACCTTCCCACAAGGAGGGTCAGGGCTTTCTTTGAAGCCAAATGTGTCTGATATACTCTCTTAGAGTCCAATCTAATGAGAGTAAGGTTTACACAATACTCATCACCCTCCCTTCTTTCCCTCAATTATATTAGATTTTCTATGTCTCTTTATGAGATTTTGCCTTATTTTACCTCCTTTATTTTTACTTTATTTTGCCTCCTTTTCCCCCCTCCCCCCTTTTTCTTTTTCAGTATGGTATCCCTTCCACCTCTATTTTCTTTTCCATTATTATCAAAGAAAAATCAAATTATACTGCCATCCTTTAAAGGATACCTATAGTACGAATATAGTTCTCAAGAGATTTCCTTTTTACCTTTTTATGTTTCTCTTGAGTTCTCTATTTGGAGGTCAAATTTTTTGTTCAGATCAGGTCTTTTCATTAGAAATAGGTGAAATTCTCCTGTATCATTGAATGACCATCTTCTTCCCTGGAAGATGATGCTCATTCTAGCTGGATAACTTATTCTTGGCTGTAATCCAAGTTCTTTTGCCTTTCGGAATATCTGGTTCCAGGCCCTTCAATCCTTCAATGTGGAAGCTGACAGATCCTGTGTAATTCTAATGACAGTTCCTCGGTATTTGAACTGTTTCTTTCTAGCTGCTTGCAATATCTTTTCCTTGGTGCGATAGTCCTGAAATTTGGCCACGATATTCCTTGGGGTTTTAATTTTGGGGTCTCTTTCTGGAGGTGATCGGTGAATTCTTTCAATGCCAATTTTGCCTTCTGATTCTAAAACATCAGGGCAATTCTCTTTCATGATTTCCTGGAAGATAGCATCCAGGTTCTTTTTTTCATCGTGGCTTTCAGGGAGTCCGATAATCCTTAAATTGTCTCTCCTGGATCTGTTTTCCAAGTCAGTTGTTTTTCCTAGGAGATATTTCACATTTTCTTCTATTTTTTCATTTTTTTTTGTTTTTGTTTAACTGATTATTGAAGTCTTTTTGAGTCATTTACTTGTATTTGTTCAATTTTAATTTTTAAAGTATTATTTCCTTCAGTTATCTTTTTTAGCTCCTTTTGTAGCTGGCCAATTGAATTTCTTCATTCAATGCATTCTTTTTCCATTTTGCCAGTTTTATTTTTCAGTGAATTGTTGTCTTTTTCCAATTCACCAATTTTGTTTTTCAGTGAATTGTTGTCTTTTTCCAATTCACCAATTTTGATTTTCAGTTCACCATTTTTATTTTCCAGTGAATTGGTGATTTTTTCCAATTCACCAATTTTGTTTTTCAGTGAACTGTTTTCTTTTTCCAATTCACCAGTCCTATTTTCCAGTTTTTGATATTTCTGTTGCCCTGATCTCAATTTATTTCCCCATTCTTCTTCTAGCTCTCTTTTGAGATTCCTAATGCAATCACCCAGGTAAGCCTTCTGAAAGGGAGACCAACTTAAGTCTGCCTTTGTGGCTTCATCTGGGATTGTTTTCATAATGTCAGGATCTGGGGACTGTTCTATTTTTTCTCCGTAAAAACTTTATATGGTGAGAGCTCTCTTCTGCTTCTTGCTCAGGATTTAAAGTTGGGATATTGGTCAAAACCAGAGAAAACTGCAACGATTTGTATTTGCCCTGGGGCAGTTTGCCAAGTTGACTTCCTGTCTGAGGCTGGTCGGACTAGATTCGCACTAGGACCACGTTTTCAGCTGGTCTCGATCCACCCTTTTCCAGAGGCAGATCTGCCACAGCACCTGCCCGCAAGCAGAGCAAAGTGGCCCAGGCGTCTCCCAGGGGCTTCCTGGGTGCCCAAAATCCACCCCTCTATCGCAGCCCTGACTTCCACCCCGGCTGGAGTCTGATTGCGACCAGCGGCCGATTTCCCCTGAGGCTAACCTTCTCCGGAGTTCTTTCACGGTAGATCTTTGATAGAAGTGCATTGTAGTCCGAATGCTTGGAGGTGCTCTCACTTAGAAACCAGTTGGAAGGCTTACTTTGTCTGGGTTTGAGGGAATGTCCAGGGAGTTCACAGAGAAAGCTGTCTGCAGTTCGCCATCTTGGCTCCGCCCCCCCTGTTCATATCTTTTGACCATTTGTCCATTGGAGAATGGCTTGAATTCTGATATATTTGAGTCAATTCTCTATATATTTTAGAAATGAGGCCTTTATCAGAACCTTTGGATGTAAAAATATTTTCCCAGTTTACTGCTACCCTTCTAATCTTGTCTGCATTCATTTTGTTTGTACAAAAACTTTTTAACTTGATATAGTCAAACTTATCTATTTTGTGATTAATGATGATCTCTAATTCTTCTTTGGTCACAAATTCCTTCCCCCTCCACAGGTCTGAGAGGTAAACCATCCTACATTATTCTAATTTGTTTATAATATCATTCTTTATGCCTAGATGATGAATCCATTTTGACCTTATCTTGGTATATGGTGTTAGGTGTGGGTCAATGCCTAATTTCTTCCATACTAGTTTCCAATTATCCCAGCAGTTTTTGTCAAATAGTGAGTTTTTATCCCAAAAACTGGGGTCTTTGGGTTTATCAAACACTAGATTACAATTGTCATTGAGTATTTTGTCCTGTGAACCTAACCTATTCCCCTGATCCACTTTTCTTATCCAGTACCAAATGGCTCAATAGATTTTAAAGCTGTGGAAAGTGAGGCAAGTCATTTCCAGCTAATTAGATACATGAAGTGAGAGAGGGTGAGGAGTCAAGGAAAATATTAAGACCATGAATCTGGTAGACTAGAAGAATAGAAATAAGGAAATTTGGAAGAGAATTGAATTTTGGGGATGAAAATAATGAGATCTATTTTGGCTATATCTTTTAACGAACTTTGTGAAATCTGGTAGGGTGCATATAATTTCCCAAAATTTATATTTTTACATTAGCAACCAGGTCTAGAATATGAATTCCCTTCATAATTTCTTCCTCTCTTTAAAGAATGGAATTTTCATTAAGACAAGTCAAGCATTCAAGAACTCCTCTGCTCTTTTGCACAGTTTCAACAGATGTCTAGATCATTTGAAGTCCCCCATCACTATTATATCATTTCCCCAAGCCAGATTTTTTACTTTTCCCTAAATCCTCATCTGTTTCTTCCTTCTCCACTAATTCTTACTCAAATGCTCTTCAGCCTGTTTCCTCTCTCCAGTTCATATATTTTCTCACATGCATTCATCTCTTTTTATACAGTTTCTCCAAAACAGTTTAAAAGTCTGTTTTATTCTTTTTTTGGAAAAGATATACCTTTTTTGTCCCATATTCCAATCATAAGTCTCATTCCACCAGATCTCAAAGATCCTTATGAGGCTGAATTTGTCTCTTTGAATTGACATCTTCTTTCCTTCCTCTTTATTGTCCCTAATTTACGCATCTATACCCAGTGTCTGGAACATAGTAAACACTATGTAAATGTCAGTTCTTGCTTTTCCTGTTCTTGTTTTCCTCTTAATCTTCATCCTTTTTCTCTTCCTCCCTTTCCCTTTTTCTACTCTTGCTGTAAATTTAATGGTATAATGGCATTATACTTCTAGAGCATAAAGAGATTTCAAAGATGGTGAATATTTTTAGATTCTTGCTCTAAGAATTATTTGCCACTTATATCCTGGTAATTGCTCTTGGTCTTGTATATGGTCATTAATTCTCTATACAGCTTGGATATCATATTCTTATAAGATATTTAACTCTCATACATATTTCATAATCAGATTACATATTCATTTTAAGTTCAGTGAAGATTTGGAGCAGGATGATTGCTTAATCCTATTTTCTAACATCATGGTTTCCTATTTTCTTAGCAATTCTTTTCAAAAAGCAGTTTTCCTCAAATATCTTATATCTTTGGTTTACAAAGCACTGGTATTGAATTCAATTATTTCTGAATTCTCATCTAGTATATTCCATTGACTTACTTTTCAAGTTTTTAAACTATCACAAGTAGTTTAAAAATTATATATCTATATCTATCATCTCTCTTCAATTATTAAGCATTTTTGTCTGTCACCCCACTCCCAAATATTCTTGTAACAAAAAATATAGTCAAAGAAGTTAAAAGACCATATTAGCCGTATCTAAAATGCTCATTCTGCATATTAGTCTATCAAATTTCTGTCATGGTGTGAGTAGGATTCTGTATCATCTGCCATTTGAAGTCATGATGGATCAATCACTATATTGATCAGAATTCTTAATCTTTCAAAGCTATTTATTTTTCCAATGTTATCTTATGGTACAAATTATCTCCTGGTTTTTCTCACTTCACTCTGCATCAACCTATACTTTCCTCCAAATTTCTTGGAATCTATTTTTTTTTAATTTCATGAAGTCAAGGCAAGTATTTATCAGAGGTAAGAACTATTCAGGAGAATGCAACTTCCTTAAAGTTAGGCTCTCTTTCATTCTAGAATTTGTATTTCTAGCCCCTAACATGGAGTCTGATATTTAATAAATTCTTGTGGGTAGCTCGCTGTTGCAGTGTATAGAAAGCTGGTTCTGGAATGAGGGAGACATCAGTTCAAATCTACACTCAAACACTTAATAGCTTTGTAACTCTAGGTTGGTCATTTAACCCTGTTTGTCTCAATTTCCTCATCTAGAAAATGAGCTAGAGAAGTAAACACCAAACTATTCTAGTATCTTTGGCAAAAAACTTCAAATGGAGTGATGAAGAATTGGAAATTACTGAGGAAAGGGAGAGTTTCACTTTTATTTTTATATTCTTAGCACCTATTTCTTAGTAATGGACTAATAAAGACTTTCTCATTTATTGCTTCATTAATAATAAAAAAAAAAGACTTGGTACTATTCCCTTCCTTACATTCCACCTTTTCCTTTTGTAGCACTCTTCTCCTCATTCCTTCACTTCCCAGCTGCTTTCTCCCATAGTTTTTCTCACAAAGGACGCAGCAGATGATACGATTTCATTTGAATAAATCAAGAGATATTTTTAAATAACATTTTGAAACAACTCTCATAAAAATCTAAACAATTAAAAATATTCAGATTGTCTTATATATTTAATGTTTACTAAGTCAAAATAGTATTTTGTTCCCCTGTGATGCATTTTCTTTCTAAAGAGAGAATCGGTATACATCCATACCACGCTGAACGCGCCCCATCTTGTCTAAAGAGAGAGTCGGCTAAAAGGGACAAAATCATCATGAGCCTAACATTAGTAAGAGATGAATAAAATAATATTGTCATTGAAAATAAATTGTCTCATTTCAATTTCAAAAATTTTTAAAGAAGGTTACTAGTTTTAATTGGTATGTCTTGTTATATTTTAAGGCATAAACAAAAACTCACAGAAAACAATGTTACCTCTCTACTAAATAAATCTATGTTTTTATCTATTATGTCTATGATTTATTCTTTGCCCAGCCATTTAAATTTGAATCTTTTCTTAAAAGGATCTTTATGGGTTATTTTTTTTTACTTAATAGTGGTAAGTACAATATAAATTTAATATATCTGCTTTTTTCCATTTGTTGATTAAGATTTTACTATAATAGTTTGGAATATGATTATTGAGTTAAATATTTCAGATATATCAGTGCCTATTCAATAAAAACAAGAAATCTTTCATTTATAATTTCTCTAAGATTTTTTTCTTAATTCTTTTGGCAGATTTGCTAAGACTTAAAGAATAATATTGAGGTTTCTAAAAGCCTTGTTTTGTATTTCTTTTTTATTGTAATAAGTTTATTTATGTTTAATACACATTGTTTTATGAGTCATATTTGGAGAAAAAATCAGAGCAAAAGGGAAATACACAGGAGAGAGAAAAAAAACAGAAAAAAAAGTGAAAATGGCATGGGTTGATTTGCATTGCATGTCCTTAGATCTTTTTCTGGATGCAGATGGAATATTCTGTCCAAAATCTATTGGGATTGTTTTGCCTTTGCCATTTTGCCTTTCGTAATGTTCTCTAGGTCTTCTTTGGTCATAAATTCCTCCCTTCTCCAAAGATCTGATAGGTAAAGTATCCTTTATGCCCAAGTCATATATCCATTTTGATTTTATTTTGGTATGTGGTATGAGATGTAGGTCTATGCTGAGTTTCTGACATATTAGTTTCCAGTTTTCTCAGCAATTTTTGTTAAATAGTGATTCTTATTCTAAAAGCTGGAGTTTGGTGGGTTTATCAAATACTAGATTGCTATAGATTTTGATTATTGTGTCGTGTGTATATAATCGATTTCACTGATCCACCACTTTATTACTTTGCCAAGTACCAAATGGTTTTAATGACTGTTGCTTTATAATACAGCTTTATGTTTGGTACTGCTAAGCCACCATCTTTTGTATTTTTTTTTTTCATTAATTGCATTGATTTTCTTGATCTTTTGTCCTCCCAGATGAATTTTGTTATTATTTTGTTTAGTTGTATAAAATAATGTTTTGGCAGTTTGAATGACACTGAACACACAGAGCAATTAAGGCAGAATTGTCATTTTTATTATATTAGTTCTGCCTATCCATGAGCAATTGATATTTTTCCAATTGTTTAGATATGATTTTATTTGTGTGAGAAGTGTTTTGTAATTGTGTTCATATAGTTCTTGGGTTTCTCTTGACAGATAGATACTCAAATATTTTATTTTGTCTACAATAATTTTAAATGGAATTGCTCTTTCAATCTTTTCCTGATGGGATTTGTCAGTAATATATAGAAATACTGATGATTTGTGGGGATTTATTTTATATCATGAAACATTGCTAAAGCTGTGAATTGTTTTCAGTAGGGTTTTGGATAATTTTCTAGGATTATCCAAGTATATCATCATATTACCTGCAAAGACTGTTAATTTTATTACCTCATTGTCTATTCTAATTCTTCAATTTTGTTTTCTTTTCTTATTGCTAAAGCCAGCATTTCTAATACAGTGTTGAATAATAGTGTTGATAATGTGCATCCTTGTTTAACCGTTGATCTTATTGAGAATGTGTCCAGCTTTTCTCCATTACAAATAATTCCTGCTGTAGGTTTTGGATAGATACTGTTCATTATTTTAAGGAAAGCTCCCTTTATTCCCATGCTCTCTTGTGCTTTTAAAAGGAATGGATGTTATATTTTGTTAAAAGCTTTTACTGCCTCTATTGATATTATCATATGATTTCTGTTGGTTTTGTTATTGATATGGTTGATTATGGTAATAGTTTTCTGGATATTGGACCAGCCTTGCATTACTGTTATAAATTCCACTTGATAAGAGGGTATTATCCTGCTGATAAGTTACTGTAATCTCTTTGCTAACATTTGATTTAAAATTTTTTCATCAATATTCATTAAGGACAGTGGTTTGTAATTTTCTTTCTCTGTTTTGGCCTTTCCTGGTTTAGGTATCTGTGCAGTATTTGTGTCATAGAAAGAATTTGGCAGTATTCCTTCTTTACCTATTTTTCCAAATAGTTTACATAGTATTAGAATTAATTATTATTTAAATATTTGCTACAATTCACTTGTAAATCCATCTGGTCCTGGAGGTTTTTTCTTAGAGAGTTCATTAATTAATAATGCTCAATTTCTTTTCCTAAAATGAGGCTATTTAAGTATTTTGTTTCATTTTTTGTTAACTGGCCAATTTATATTTTTGTAAATATTCATCCATTTCAGTTACATTGTCAGACTTGCTGCCATAGAGAGGCAAAATAACTTCTAATTAAATTATTGCTTTAATTTCTTTTTTCATTGGTAGTATGTTTCCCCCTTTCATTATTTATACTGGTGATTTTTTTTCTTTCCTTTTTCTGATCAAATTAACTAAAATGTTATCTATTTTGTTAGTTTTTTCATAAAACCAACTCAGTTTTATTTATTAGTTCAATAGTTTTCTTAGTCTTTATTTTATTAATTTCTCCTTTGAGTTTCAAAATTTCTAATTGGGTATTTAATTAGGGGTTTTTAATTTGTCTTTTTTTCTAGGTTTTTAGTTGCATGCCTAATTCACTGATCTCTTTTTTCTCTATTTTATTTATATAGCTATTTAGAGATATAAAGTTTCCCCTACATACTGTTTTGCCTGCATGCCATAGGTTTTGATATACTGTCTCGTTTTTGTCATTTTCTTGGATGAAATTATGGGTTGTTTCTGTGATTTGTCGTTTGACCCACTCATCTTTTAAAATTAGAATATTTAATTTCTAACTGGTTTTTATTCTATCTTTCTCTGGCCCTTTATTGAATATAATTTTAATAGCATTGTGATCTGAAAAGGAAGCATTTGCTATTTCTGCATTTCTGCATTTGATAGTGATGTGTTTATGCCCTAATACATGGTCATTTTTTGTGTAGGTGCCATGTACTACCATGAAAAAGGTGTATTTATTTCTGTCCCTATTCAATTTTTTTCAGAGCTATATCAATTTATCTCACTGTTTGATATTTCCTCTATGGATATTCTGTCTGCTCTGAGTTTGTATTTTGGTCTTCTCTGTCACTATAGTAGTTTTCTGTGGCCAAAGCTCTTTTCTGTTTGTTGCTCATTTCCTTTCCTTTTCTTTTAGTATTGTCTCTTTTTTTTTTTTTAAACTTCTAAGGTGAAGCTCTGCTCCTAGGCTAAAGGAGGCACGGTGCCAAGCTTTCTGTGCAGCTTTGACCCTTGGCTTTGAGCACACCTTGTGTTCTGCTCTGTTCAGGAAACAGCCTGGTTTACCAGACTTTGCCTTCTGAGCTGGTACTGGAAGCTGCTCCCCTGCTGTGCTTCTCTACTGAGTCAGGACTGAGGGTCTCAATTGATGATTTGCAACTAAGCACCTGTCACTATCTTTCCCAGAATCTATCTGACGTGGGTTGAACACCCTTTTCACCTCAGTGAGAATAACCTTTCTTGAATTTTTTTTAGTCTATGTTGAGCTAGAGAGGGGTTTGCATTCCATGATACTCTGTTCAGAGGCTTTGATTCATGTGTTTTTTGAGGAAAACTTTACTTGGCCATCTTGGCTCCATGCCCAGAAATCCACGTTTTGTATTTCTATTTTAGATCATTTATTTTCTCTTTAGTTTTACAATTTGAATATAGATATGTAATCACCAAATGGCATATCATATATATATATAACATATACTTACTAATATAAAATTATATATTCACTATATATTAACCATTAGTATTAGTTCACTATCTATGGTACCCTCAAATATAGCATAATATTCTTACTTGTTCAATGTAATCTTAGCTTTTTTTCCTTGCTTTACCTAAAATAATGATTATCATGTTTGCTTTTTTCAGTTTATCTGGGACAAAATAAATTTTGTTCCCAACTCTTTTTCAAACTGTATGGATATTTATGTTTCACATGTGTTTCTTGTAACCACTCTATTTTTAGAGCCTACTTTTTAATTCATTCTTTTTTCTTCCTTTTTTTTGGGGGGGTGAGTCATTCAATTTGCATATGTGTTCTAGTTATCAGTTATGTTTTTTTTTAAAAATTAATCTTTTAAAAGTGTTCTTTGACTCATTTACTTTCTACAAAGAAAACCAAAATGGAGGAAGAAAAAAATGGGATTAACACTAGTAGTGATCTTCTCTGCCTATACTCTTTCCTCTACTCCAGACTCTAAACTCTGGTTTTTAATTTTTTTTTCTCCTTTTAAGCTATTCATGATTCAATCTCTGAAGTTACTTTGTACTATAATGATGAGAATACTAATGCATTCCAAATTCTCTTTTCCTTGTCCATATTTAGTTCATTATTGAACTTAATATATTTTTACAACAAATGTATTTGTGTGCATGCATTCATCCATTGTTTGCCTAACATCTCTATTTCCTTATTAAAACCAGTCTTGTTCTCTATTGCAGCTCTGTCAGGTAAGACCCAAGATCCTTTTGGCTTTAGTTCACTTGCTGGGGATTATTTCCTAGAAAAAGGCATTATTAGGTCCCTCATTGAGTCTTGTTATACAACATAGATTCAATGGAGAAATTTATTGGTGTTTCCCTTTGTTTTTATTTTTTGGGGGATTCTATTTTAAATCTTTGTTCAAGTGTTTAGTAAATCAGTGGGAGTTGGTAAAGTCTTTTTAAATTTATTTTTATTGTAGTAAATTTATTTTTTAATACACATTGCTTTGTGAATCATTGGTGAAATATTTTAAGTCATGTTCTTAAACTATAAGTTTTGAATTGTGTCATCTTTATGAAGAATTGAATGAAATTACTAAATAACGAGTTTAGATTAAGTATTGTTCTTGTTATTTCTATTTATTGTTTGAAGAGACAGTATATAGAATTATCATTTTTGTTCAGTTGTTTCAGTTGTGTCCAACTCTCTGTGACTCCATTTGGGATTTTCTTTGCAAAGATATTGGAGTGGTTTTCCATTTCTTTTTTCAGTCCATTTTACAGATTAAAAACCTGAGACAAACAGAGTTAAGTGACTTGCTCAAAGTCACATAGCTAGTTAATATGTGAGGCCAGATTTTAACTCAAGAAGAGTTTTCCTGACTCTAGATCCAATGTGTCCTTTAAATTTCCCACTCAACTTCTCAAAACCTTATATGACTAATTACAAAAGAATGAATGGGATAATACTTAGAAATGGTTCAAAATCTAGCAAAATATGCCCAGATAATAATTTATAACCATTTCCAAAACAAATTTTTTTCCAGTCCTACAAACAATAGCATTTTCCAACAAGAAAATTCACTTTATTTCTCTTATTGAAGACAGGATTTCATATTAAAATGCTCAATTTATGTTATGAACTTCACAATCAATTATGAAACACACATTTCATTATTTTTCCTATTGAAAAATATGGATTCATGAATAAAAATCTAATAATTATGAGTATTAATAGAAAAATGTTTGTTTCTCATTAGAAATAATGTTGCTTAATTACTCAATCTTTTGGGAAGCTGCCAAATACCTGAAGTATCTTTTGTTAGAGGGAGAAAAGTGAAAAGCATTTGTTGCTATAGGAAAGCAATTCTCCTGGAAATATTATGAATAGTAATGTGACATGTACTGTTGAATGAATTGAATTTAATTACTTCTCTGGTAATGCATTATTGAAGTACATATGATAGAATTACCTTCTCCATTTAGTTAAAATTTAAAGTTCTGCCTCTTTCCTTTAGGTTTTTTTTCTCCTTTTTTGCTCATCCCTCTTCTTTTTTTCCCTATGCTTTACTGTTCTCTTGCTTGCTCATATTCTGTAAATAAAGGGGTAAAATTGATATATAAGGCTAAAAATTCTGCTTTTTTTTACCTTTTAGGTAATATAATGTCCTTTTTTACTTTCTCCAGTAACTGAGAAGGGAAAACAAGTAAAATTGAAATCATTTAATTAAAAAAATATTAGTAACTCCGATTAAAACTCTGGTAAAAATAATGGGTAAAATACAGTTTGAGAACATTTGTGCATTTAATTAATTTCTACTCATCATCTCATCCATGGATAATTGAACCAACTGTATTTATTTTTGTTCATATAACATTTTTTAAAGACTGAAATTCAATCGTTATTTTCTAATAAAATACATATTAAAACCACTTCTTGACATATTGAGGCAAAGATCAATTGAAAACAAATATATCAAATTTAAAATTGTAGTGCTAACACAGTCCTATTGGTAAGAATTCCCTTGTGAACTTTCTTTTTGAGTTTAATTTATTTATTTTTAATACACATTGCTTTATAAACATGCTGGAAAGAGAAAAATCAGAGCAAAACTATGAGAGAAAAAAAAAAAACAAGAAAAGAAAATGAAAATAGCATATGTTGAATTACATTCTATCTCCATTGCCCTTTTTCTGGATGCAGATGGCATTTTCTGTCCAAAATCTATTGAGATTGCTTTAGATCTCTGAACCACTGAGAAGAACCAAATCTTTCATAGTTGAACATCGCACATTCTTGCTGTTATTGTGCACAATGTATTCCTGCTTCTGCTTGTTTCATTCAGCATCAGTTCATGTAAACTTTCCAGGCCTTTCTAAAATAGCTTGCTCATCATTTTTTATAGAACAAAAATATTCCATTATCTTCATATACTACAACTTGTTCAGCCATTCCTCAATTGACTGGCATTTACTCATTTTCCAATTCTTTGCTTCCACAAAAAGAGCTAATACAAACATTTTTGCACATGTGGGTCCTTTCTCCTTCCTTATGATTTCCTGGGATGCCGACCCAGTAATGGTACTGCTGAGTCAAAGGGTATGCACATTTTGATAGCTATTTGGGCATAGTTCCAGATTGCTCTACAGAATAGTTGGATCATTTTGCAACTCCACCAGCATTGCATTAGTGTCCCAGTTTTCCCACATCCCCTTCAACATTTGTCTTTTCCTGTCATCTTAACCAATCTGAGAAGTGTGAGGTGATATCACAGAGTTGTTTTATTTGGCATTTCTCTAATCAATAGTGATTTAGAGCATTTTTTTCATATGCATATAGATGGCTTTAATTTCATTGTCTGAAAATTGTTCATATCTTTGACTATCAGTTGGGCATATCATATAGCACTTAGAAGAATTTTTATAGCTAAGAATCTAATAAGAATAGTAAATATGTGAGAAAGGTGTTAGGTTGTATTAATAATCATCTAACAGCATAAAACATTATCAGATAACATTGTAATCTCCTAATTCATCTACTGACATCTTACACTCAAGGTCCCCCAAAACAAACTTATTATCAAATGGTTAATGTTTATCTAGTACTTTAAGGTTTGTAAAATGCTTTGCAAATATTATTTTGTTTGAGCATCACAACACTCTAGGAAGTAGGTGTTATATTTATCCTCATTTTCCAGATGAAAGAATTCCACTAGATAGAAGTTAAATGACTTGGTCAGGGTTAAACAGCTAATAATTTTCTGAGGAATGATTTCTAGTTAAGTCTTCTTGATTCAAGATCTAGCACATTATTCACTATCTTACCTTGTTGCACTCCCAAATGACCTATTCTTTCAATTACCTTATTCCTATTAATGAAATCAACATTTAACTACCTTAAGAGGATTAATTATTTTGATTCATCTTTGATTTCCTTTCCTCAAGTTTATCTATTCAATCTCTGTTTTAATTATTTCATTGCATCACTTACATCTCTATCTTTACTTTTGTTCCTTCTGCCAATACTATTTCATGTTACTTCACACCTGGACAACTATAAGAGCTTCCTAACTCTCCCTTGTCTCCTTGCTCTTGTCCACCATCCAAATCCTATCTATCATACTGTTTAATGGGACATGTAACTGATGAATTGTCCCTGGCAGGTAATCATGGTTGAAAAAGTAGTGCTGGAGATTCGGTATCAGCTAGTTTAAGCAGAAGCTAAAATTAATAATAATATTATTAACCTCTTAAAATCTTCATCCATTATCCATTTCGAAGAAGCAGAGGCAAAATAGGGGAAATCATCTAGGGTGATATACAGTGGGGATTCTGTGGGCTCAGACAGAACTATACAGATTTGTTAAGCCCCTGAAATGCTTATGAACTAAATTCTGGTAATAGCCCTAATTGAGTTAGAATCCTGATCACCATGATGAAAATGATTACTGGTAATTTTTTCACTATGCCATGAATGCCTTAGTCATCCTTACCTCCTTACCTCCTACCCTTAATTGAAACCTTTGACTCCTCTGAATCTTTTAACCCTGATGCGTGAGATTTCTAGTCATCTTGCACAAAGCCTGTATTACATATTATTTCCTGTCTGGCTTCATAGTATACTTCATTTTTTCCCCCAGCTGTCCTTTATGTATTATCTTTTCCATTGGAATCTAAGCTATTAAGAGTTCTGGGTTATGTGATCAGGAATATTTACAAAGCCAGGAATTTTCTCCAATATTCATGAATTCATAAAACTCCTTCCCCTGAAACCAATTATGCACGAGACATAATTGAAGCTTTCATCATAGACCAAGACACCAAGAAATCTAATGAATTAACAACCAATTCATTAATCCCAGAGGATGTTAATCTCTATTCCCTAATGAACTTGCTCAGCACCATCATTCCTATTAGCTTCTGAGTTCCGACAGGGAAGGATAAAAGGTTTGTGCTATTGGATTTACTTAGCAGTTTACTTGCTTCTGCTACACATCATGTACCTACAGTCATTCCATCATTCTATAGCAACAAGTAGCAGATCTCAGTCTTCAACACATACACACACACACACACAAACACACACACAAAGACACACATACACACACATACCTGAGAAGGTGGAAATACAGGAAAGTGAAAGTGTGTTCAGTTTGGGGTAGCAAGAGCTGTATCAATGCCTAATCAGAGAACTAAAGAACAGAGGGAACTGAGACAAAGTTCTAGCATATGTTTAGGGCTATATGAGATCTGAAGGAAGAGTCTAATTCTGTTCCCCCAAAAGTCATGTAGGGCAGGAACAAAAGCCAATAAAATGTGAATTTCCCAACATAAGAAGAGACTGAATCAGCTTTGAAGTCTAGCCCTTAGTTCATCTGTTATCAAAGAAGAAGGAAAAAAAAAGTGAGCAGGAGAGGGATATAAGAAAAAAGGCAGATATAATTAATAAATCAGTTGAAAAAAAGTTTGATGAAAAACTTTAAACACCAGCAGATAAATAAAAAGGAAGCTATTGAAACACAAGAAAAGAGGACCACCAAGACATCTAATTAAGTTTAAAGATCTCTGAATAAATGCTGTAATATAAAAGAAATTGAACCAATGCCTGATGAAACATGCAAAAATGTATATTCTCAAGAGATTTTGGAACTATAGCTGATAATCTCAAATGCCTCTAGAGAGAAATGAGTGAATGTAGAATTTATTGCTTACACAGCAGAAATAAATAGAAGAATGGGGAAAAAATCCAAAGAAGTCTTTCCAAAGAAGTACCTGAGGGAACAATTGATTTGGGATGAATATTTATACAGAGATGAAGGGCAAACTGGAAGATGAGAAGCAAAAAGCAATAACTTTTAAAGAACACATAATTATTTTAGCAAATATGTTGATCTTGCAGATAAGATAAACTTAAGCTTCATATGCATGGTAAAGTTGCAGAAATGAAAACCTCGACACCAAAATGCCAGAAATAATACAAGACACTGCTGAGTATGAAAAGCAAAGGGCCAATCAAGAGAATCCATGTATAAACTCTAAAAAAAACATAACAATGAGAGAGAACCCTCTGCTAAAACTGACTAAGAAACATAGAGGATAAGTTTAACAATTCCACTGACAAACTACACCTTACGAGCAAACTGGAGAGACTTTCAAATCTAAAGGAAAACAAATGAGGAAAAAAAAAACCACAAGGCTTTTATGAATTTACCAGGAACTCCAAGAGGGACTGGAATATTCCAAAGAGAAAAGAGCTCAAGCTCCAACCCAAGTCTGCAAATTGAATTGTAATGGTTAATGGAGAAAAAAAGATATTATATAGAATAGAGACATTTGAAGCATTCTTGTAGAGGAAAACACACTTGACAAGATGTTTTTGTTTTTCAAACACTCCAGATAACGGAAACAAAAAAAGGGAAATAAATGAAGCAATCCAAGAAAGCACAAGTAATAAGAGAAATTTCTCTGGCAAAGAAAATTTAGAAAGAGAAGAATTCCTTAGGATTAAAACCAACAAAACAAAGACTATTAAAAGATTTCTATCTAAAAGTACACAGGTAAATAAAAATAAAAGTAGAATTTCAATCAACATAGTGATGTTAAACAGACAGCCCTGAAACAATATGGACTTGACTTCACAACACCTTGCCCACAGAAGGAAGAATTGTGTATGTGTATTTGTATGTATGTTTGTATTTGTGTGTGTGTTTGTGTGTGTGTGTGTGTGTGTGTGTGTGTATAAAACAGAATAGAAAAGTGCAGAGAAAGGAGAAAAGGTGATTGGCAGGCATCTATGATGTGTCTTAATCGTCAGTGACATACATTGAAGCAAAAATAACTTATCTAGTCTCTTGGGAAGAAGAGGGTTACAAGAGAATGTGTGAGGTTGCAAAGACAAAATTTGAGAAATGAAAGAAAAAGGAGGCTCTCTATTAAGTGGTGGGAATGTGTCCCACTAAAGAATATTTTCATTGTGGGGAGAAAGATGTTCTTTAGAGAGAGATGAGAACCTTCAATGAGTATAATCTAAAAGAATTTAGTGCTCCGAGAAATTTTAAGCATCTATTGTCCCTCCAAGGATAACATCTTGCCCTAAGGGAAGAGAAATCTGAGCTCCTGTTCTACATTACTGTGTAAGAGATTGGAAGAGCATGGATTTCCTGGCAAATGGGAAAGAAAAAGATCGAGGAGAGCAAAAATTATAGAAATAGATTGCATGATCAGGGGAAAAAGAAAAACTTCTAGAATGGAATGACACTTCTATCTTGTTTATCTTCAACAATAATTGGTACTTTTGAATAAGGAACAACAAAAACGATAAAATGATAGGGAATAAAATCTTTGTGGTAACAAAACAGAAATAATTTAGAGGAAAGAATCCAATTCAGATGTAGGTTTTTAATTACTTGAGAGGGAAAAAAGATAAGAATACATAGAGGAGTAATATCTTAAATAAAATTCCTTAACTAAAGAAAGGGATAATATATTGGAGGAAAATTTGTGGGTGATACAAAAAGAGCTTATGGGAATAGAACTGGCTTAAAGAAGAATGAAGGATTTAGAATAGAGAATTCTAATTCAGAAAAAAATATTGGTGATAAATTAAGGAAAAAATAAACTTATGAGTGGCTTAAACAATTCAATTAAAAGAGCATGACAGATGGGATGAAAAAAACAAAATCTCACAATCTGTTGCTTACAAACACCTCCCTTTTACCTTGCCCCCCACAAAAGCAAAGACTTGTACAGAATAAAAAAAAATCTCTCAGAACCATATTAATCTTTTGCAAAAAGTAGCTACATATTAGGGCACAGAGATACTGCAAATAAATGTAAAAAGGCAGAGATAGTAAATGCATCATTTTTATACTATAGTTCAATGAAAATAATAATCAGTGCAAGAAGAACAAACAAAAAACCCCCACAGAAAAATGAAATACTAAATAATGTGTTAGAGAACAAAATACAGAAAAAAGGAGTAATTATTTGAAATGAAAATGATAAAAAAAAAACTTGCCAAAATTTCTGGAATGCAACTAAGTCATTCCTCACAGTTATTTGGGGAAATTAAATTTCTGAATATATGCATTAACAAAGTGGAAAAAAAAAGATGATTAATGAACTGAATATGCAGTTAAAAATCGAAAATCCAAGAAGCAAACAAAACCAAAATAAGCATTGAAAGGAGATAGTGAAAATTAAAGGAGTAATAAATAGGAAATTCGCGACCATAAAAATGCTTTTAAAAATGTTCTTTGAAAAGTCTTTAAAATTCATAGAATTTTCACAATCTAATTTTTAAAACGAGGTAAGAAAAAACAAAATAGCAGATGTACAAGATAAAATTACAACAAAACCAGAAAATTAAAAAAATAGAATATAAGAACCTATTTTGCACAGATTTTCACAAAACTGAGAACAGAAAATTTAATGCTCAGAGAAACTGAGGCAGTACAGAGATTAGAAATTTTTAATAGTTTATTGATAGTAATGGCTGAATTGGATTTTGGCTCAAAGTATCCAGCAGCAGAGTGTTTGGAATCCATAATTATGGGTCTGGATAGGACTCTTGTCTCAAAGCATCTAGCACCCAAGTGAGGGGCTCCAGGGACTCTTATAGGGCTCCAGCACTCAGGGAAACAAAGGCAGAAGGAGGGGTAGAGCACTGGGGGGATAGGTTCCAGGAAAGGACCATAAATTATCCTTTCCTGGAACTTCTATCCCCAGGATGGGGGTATGGAGGAAGGATCATAAATTCTGATAGGGAGCTAGGAGACACTGAGTCTGAGACTACTTTGATATGCTACACTGGAGATAAGCCATCTGGAGTTTTATGACTCTTTGGAATGCTAAGTGGCCAGAGCTCCTAGCCCTAATTATCTCAGTCCTAATGATCAGGAAGGGGGGCGGGGTTTGCTACCAGAGAGACTGAGGCAGAACAATTCTGGGAAATTGAGGCAGAACAAATAGGAAACTGAGACAGGAACTGTGGCATAACAAAAATAATTAAAGGAATACTTTAAAAATATAAAATACTTATAGTAACAGAAGACTAAATAAAGATCCTTAAAATATAATCTTAAAACAAAATTAGTACTAGGTATAAAGAAATTATTAAAGAAAAATAAAAACTCCCAGTGTTAATGCATTCACAAGAGATTTCTGAAGACACCTCTGCTGATCAGGAATGCCAGGCCCAGCTGTAATGTTAGGACACTGCTCTACAGGAAAAGGAACCAGCACACCTGATGAGTACAGAAACAGTAGGGTAGGGAAGCTGCTGACTGCCCACACTTGCAGGAGGATGGAGTTTTGGATTTGAAGTTCTAGGTCAGAGGGGAGAACTGAAGTGAAGCCAGAAAAACTAATCTCTCCCCAGCCCATGATTAGAACTATTACACTAATAATTCCCAAAAAACAAAACAAACAAAAAAGTAGAGGCAAAGAAGAAAGAACCCAATCATATAAACTTACTAAGGAAAGAGGGAAACCTGAGGTTCATTATCAAAGCAGGATAGTGAAAAAAAGAGTCTTTTCTAGCTGAAACAGTAATGTTAAGTGGCCACCTGCCCAGAAAGAGTTAAAAATCAAATGAGGAAAACTGAGGAAAAACTTTAAAAAAAAAAAAACCTAAAAAAATGACTATGAAAAAAGTTAACCAACTAGAAAAAGGAGATACAGCATGATAAAGAAAATAATTATAATTCTTCAAAAATTAGAATTGGGCAGGGGGAAGCCAATGATGTTATTGGAGATCTAGAAATACAGAAGAGATTGTGAAACATTTTATAATAAAAACAGATCTAGAATACAGATCAAGAAGAGAAAACAAGAATAATTGGATTACCAGAAAGGTATGACAAAAAAAAAGAACCTTGACACAATAATACAAGAAGTAATGAAAGAAAATTGTCCCAGAGTGATAGAACACAAGAGCTAAGTAGAAACAGAAAAAAATCCACAGATCACCAATCTCATCCTACAAGGGAGATCCATAAGAATATTATTGCTAAATTTCAGAAACCCCAGGTCAAACAGAAAATTCTACAAGAAACAAACACCACTACCAACAAAAACAACTCAAATATGAGGAGCTACAATTAGAAAATACAGTATTTATCAGCATCTACAATAAAAAAAACACATATCCTAGTATATTATATATTAGCAATGTAAAAAATATCCTAACCAGCAAAACTAATGATAATATTGAATGAAAAAAATGGTTAAATTGGAGATTTTTAGAATTTTGTCTCAATCAAACCTGAACTCAATAGAAAATTTAATATATAAGAGCCAACATTAGTCTTTGGACTAATTTCAACAGACCAAACCAGGATAAAATGTTTATATATGAAAATGTAAAACAAATTTCTAAGGCAGAATTGTATATAATTTGACTCTAAAAATCCAAATTGTTTAGGAGAAGATAAAAATATTAATTATGCTAGATGAATGAGGTGCAGAGCCATTAGAGAGGAAGGAGGACTTGTATTTCTTAAAACCTCACATGACAATGTTTGAGATAGATGCACATGTATACATGTATATGTATTGTTCCCTATTTATCTATTAATACACCCATGCTTAACTATACCCTGCTTGTGGAGGTGGTGAGGGGAAGAGAATGAAAGGGGAAAAAAGAATAAAGTAACATAAACATAAAATTTAAAAAGGACAAAAAAATAACCTATAAGAAAGCAAAGATGTTCAGTCATGAATATAATTTTGTCTACTATTATATATGCCTTCTTGAAATGGAAATTTATTGTTGCATATTTTGAATATTCAATAAAATTATTTTAATTGTTTTCTTTTCTCTTTTATTATTTTGTATTTAGTTTTAAATAATTATAAATTTAAGAAACAATCATTCAAAATACGTGATTGTTTTAATAAATGCATAAAAAGAATTTTGATAAAGTATTACACTCATTTTTACTACAAAGTGTACAACGTACATGGATTAAGGGACTTTTAAAAATGTCAGTTAAAAAGCTATGTAAAACCAAAAATAAAAATCATCTGCTGAGGATATAACTAAAACTTTCTCAATAAATACAAAAATGAGAATGCTCATTCTCCTTGTTATTATTTGATATAATTTTAGAAAGGCCACCAATAGTAACAATAGCAAGATAAGACAAAAATAGAAAAATGCAATGACAGAGAACAAATAAAACTATCCCCATTTTCTGATGACATGACTGTTTACTCAAAAAATGTTAGAGAATCAGCAAATATATGAAATGAGACAATTAATAGCCTTAGCATTGTTGCAGGGCATAAAATATGTAGTATCATTAGTATTTCTATATAAAAACATCAAAATCTAAGGGGTAATAATAGAAATAGGAATTCCATTCAAAATTATTGCACAATATATAAAATATTTAGGGGTTTATCTACAAATCAAAAAATTTGGAATTTCAGTTACAGGTGTGTCTTAAAGAAATAAAGAACAAATTTTGGCATATAGTATAAAGAAATATGCACCCAGTTATTTTAGAAAAAATAAAACATGGAAATATTTGCATGAAAAAATGAAGATCAAAGTTAAGAGAACCAAGAGAACATTATTTAAAGTGATATAAATATTATCTTAAGGATTATTTTGAGTCAATGAGCAATTTTGACTATTGTAAACACCCAAATGAATTATAAAGGACATATAAAGAAAAATGCTATCTACATATAAAGAACTGATTAAATAGAAGTATGTATAGAATGATTTCACATATGTATTATACATATATGCATGTTTACATATATTCATATATACCTATTTGTGTATGGTATGGGGCAGGGGGAGAAGAAATTGATGTGATAATTTTGTTGTATATTTTAAAGGAAAAGCAAAACATGCATAAGTGATTTTCAATTTCATGTGCAATTATCTTTTTATTGTCTTATGTGATGAAAATGCTCATTTAATTCCATAAATTAAAAGTAAATTTAAAAAAGAAATAAAGAAGAAAAATAGTTGGAAGAATATTTAGTCATTGGGAATGGGCTACTCCAATGTATTAATTACAATTTTAATGTTATGCCAAACAAATCATTAAGTATATATGTTCTATAACTCAATATAATAATAAAATTAATTTGGGGAATGCAGGGAAAAGTTAGTAATGAAAAGGAAATGGCACTCTCACACCTCCAATTATGTTATAAAACAGCATCTCTCAAAACTTTTAGGCATTGGTATTAAAATGGACAATTAGATCAATGGAAAAGACTACATAAAAGGAACCAGAAACAATCCTATTTATTAACTATATTGATCTATCAAATTATTATTTTTTTTTTAAAATGAGCATATTTAAACTTGAAATTTGAAAAGCCCTTTTTGAATTTGATGGCATGAATCTGATGAAATGTGGGAAAAGTTCTAGCCTTTTCTATGTTTGAAAAATGTCCGATAGGACAAAAGTGAAAGTTAGGACAAAATTGCTCACTATTACTAGAATATCAGAATAGTTACACAAAGAGAGGTAAGTGTAGTTAGAGTTTCTCTTGGTATCACAGCTAAAACTCTTAGTGGTGAAACATGAATCACTATTTAAATAGCTTATTACATTCTTTTCAAATTCAAGCTTGATCCCACAGGAATTAATTTTTAAACAGCTTATCACATTCTTTTCAGATTCAAACTTGCTCCCCTTTTCTTAACAGAAGGCTTCACATATGTATGATTAAAAAATAGGAAAATCAGTGTCCCCTCCAAATGTAGTCTGAAGTTATGTTTATGTACTTTCTATAAAGTCTTCATACTTTATGTCATTTAAAAAATTACAAACATAAGATAATGGTAGAATGAAGAATGTTAGACCTCAAAAGAGCTGTCTAAGGATGTCCATGATAAAAAGAGACATTGATTTGCTAATTATTGAACAATATGCCTAAAGATCTATTAACAATTGGACTGCCTTGTTGACTCAGTGCTCCCTTATATATTGCAGATATGTTGAAAAGTTACAAAGACAGTGAGAACAATGGAAAATTTGATGTATATATGGAAAATGTTGTTCTTTAGAACAATACAACAGGACAACATTATTAATAATTTCTATAATATAGGGCTTTCCAAGGACAGTGTTTAAGACCATTAGAGCTTTTTTTTTTCTAATCCTAAATCCATTTTTATCTAGCCTATATTGAACCAAGTATTACTTTCAAGTTAATGATGCAATTACATGAGAACATTTTATTAACTTTTGACACAAAGGGATAACATCAATTTTTGTGGCTCCACCAAAAATATTTGATAGCCTTTGCATCTTATGGGATATTTTCCTACTGATATTAAAATGTCATAATGACTTAATTGTAGAAAGTTCTAAGTAGATATAACAGTATATAGTAGTAAGAGAGTAAAGACTTCAAGCTGTAATCCAAAGTATAATTTGAACCAGTGTATGAATATAAATTTTATAAATAACTTACTTTTTCCTGGGCAAGACAAATCAAGCATTAAAGTATCAAAGAGAAACCTGTGTCAAGAGACTAATTGGCTTTTAAATTCAAAACTAATATGAAAAATATATTTAAAATTATTGTTCAATATTCATATTAACATAATATGAATATATACTTTTAGGACAGTGCAATAGAATACATATTTGGAAATTATCTTAAAATACCCTATATAATATCAATAAAATTCAAGGTTCCTTACCCTATAGCAGCTGTGAAAAGCTTTATATATATATATATATATATTATTATTATTATTAAAAGCTTTTTATTTGCAAAACATATGAGTGATTTTTCTACATTGACCTTTGCAATAACTTTTTTTCGTTCTAAGCTTTTCCCCTCCTTCCCCCCATTCCCCACCCCTAGATGACAGGTAATCTAATACATGCTAAGTAGGATAAATTATATGACAAATACAATACATGTATACATATCTATACAGTTATCTTACTGCACAAGAAACATCAGGTTTAGAAAGAGAAGAAGAAAAAACAACCTAAGAAGGAAAACAAAATGCATGGAAATATTCCCAGAAAGCGTTAAAATGCTGTGTTGTGGTTCACACTCAGTTCCCACAGGCCTCTCTCTGGAAGTATATGACTATCTTCATCTCTGAACAATAGGAACTGATTTGAATCACATCATTGTTGAAGAGAACCATGTCCATCAGAATTGATCATCGTATAGTCTTGTTGCTGTGTATAATGTTCTCCTGGTTCTGCTGATTTCACTCAGCATCAGTTCATGCAAGTTAGTCCAGGCCTCTCTGAAATCCTCCTGTTGGTCGTTTCTTACATAACAATAATATTCCATAACATTCATATACCATAATTTATTCAGCCATTCTCCAATTGATGGGCATCCTTTCAATTTCCAGTTTCTTGCCACTACAAAAAGGGCTGCCACAAA
>JAJPUD010020582.1:0-24432 GCA_023553655.1 Myrmecobius fasciatus | reverse complement strand
TCTGCAAAGAGTGATAAGTTGGTTTCCTCATGACCTACTCTAATTCCTTTAATCCCTTTTTCTTGTCTTATTGCCAAGGCTAGCATTTCTAATACAATATTGAAGAGTAATGGTGATAGTGGGCAACCTTGTTTCACCCCTGATCTTATTGGGAATGGTTCCAGTTTATCACATTACATATGATGCGAGCTGATGGTTTTAAATAGATGCTACTGACTATTTTAAGGAAAAGTCCATTAATTCCTATACTCTCTAATGTTTTTAATAGGAATGGATGTTGGATTTTATCAAATGCTTTTTCTGCATCTATTGAGATTATCATATGGTTTTTTGTTAATTTGGTTATTAATATAGTCAATTATGTTAATAGTTTTTCTAATATTGAACCATCCCTGCATTCCTGGTATAAATCCAACTTGGTCATGGTGTATTATTCTGGGAATGATTTTCTGTAATCTCTTTGCTAATATTTTATTTAAGATTTTTGCATCAATATTCATTAGGGAGATTGGTCTATAATTTTCTTTCTCTGTTTTTGTTTTACCTGGTTTAGGTATCAGTACCATGTCTGTATCATAAAAGGAGTTTGGTAGGAGTCCTTCATTCCCTATTTTTTCGAATAGTTTATATAATATTGGAGTTAACTGTTCTTTAAATGTTTGGTAGAATTCACATGTAAATCCATCTGGTCCTGGGGATTTTTTCTTAGGGAGTTGATTAATGACTTGTTTTATTTCTTTTTCTGAAATGGGACTATTTAAGTAATTTATTTCCTCTTCTGTTAATCTGAGCAATCTATATTTTTCTAGATATTCCTCCATTTCACTTAGGTTATCAAATTTATTGGCATACAGTTGGGCAAAGTAACTCCTGATTATTACTCTAATTTCCTCTTCATTGGTGGAAAGTTCTCCCTTTTCATTTTTGAGACTAACAATTTGATTTTCCTCTTTCCTTTATCTAATTAAATTAACTAGAGGTTTATCTATTTTGTTGGTTTTTTCATAAAACCAACTTTTAGTTTATTTATTAATTCAATAGTTTTTTTTACTTTCAATTTTACTAATCTCTCCTTTTATTTTTAGGATTTCAAGTTTGGTATTTGATTGGGGGTTTTTGATTTGCTCTTTCTCTAGCTTTTTTAGTTGCAAGCCCAATTCATTGATTTTCTCTTTTTGTATTTTATGCAAAGAAGCATCTAGAGATATAAAATTTCCCCTTATTACCGCTCTGGCTGTATCCCACAAATTTTGGTATGTGGTCTCATTATTGTCATTCTCTTGAATGAAATTAGTAATTGTGTCTCTAATTTGCTGTTTCACCCATTTATTCTTTAGGATAAAATTATTTAGTTTCCAATTGGTTTTTGGTCTATTTTCTCCTGGCCTTATATTGCATGTGATTATTATTCCGTCATGATCTGAAAAAATGCATTTATTATTTCTGCCTTCCTGCATTTGATTTTGAGGTTTTTGTGTCCTAGCACATGGTCAATTTTTGTATAAGTTCCATGGACTGCTGAGAACAAAGTAAACTCATTTCTGTCTCCATTTAATTTCCTCCAAAGATCTATCATACCTAACTTTTCTAACATTTTGTTTACCTCCTTAACTTCTTTTTTATTTATTTTGTGGTTTGATTCATCAAGTTCTGAGAGAGGGAGGTTGAGATCCCCCACTATTCTAGTTTTGCTGTCTAGTTCTTCTTGCACCTCTCTGAACTTTTCCTCTAGGAATTTCCATGCTATACCAATTGGTGCATATATGTTTAGTATTGATATTGCTTCATCATCTATGGTACCCTTTAGGAAGATATAATTTCCTTCTTTGTCTCTTAATGAAGTCTATCTTTGCTTTTACTTGGTCTGAGATCAGGATTGCTACCCCTGCTTTTTTTTGTTCACCTGAAGCCTAATAGATTCTGCTCCAGCCTTTTACCTTCACCCTGTATGTATCTCTATGTTTTAGATGTGTTTCTTGTATACAACATATTGTTGGATTCTGGTTTTTAATCCACTCTGCTATCTGCTTCTGCTTTAAGGGAGAGTTCATTCCATTCACATTCACAGTTAAAATAACTAATTCTGTATTTCCTGCCATCTTATTTACCCTAGCTTATGCTTTTCTCTTTCTTATCCCCTTTCCCTCCTCCCTACTATTTTGCTTTTGAAAACCACTTCCCTCAAACAATCCTTCCCCTTTAGGGCCCCACCCACCCCCTTTTTCCCCCCTTTCCCTCCAGTTTCCTTATAAGTACGTCTATTATTCCCTCTGAGCAAAATCTGATGAGATGGAGATTAACCCAATTCTCATTCCACTCCCTTTTCTCCCCTCAATCATTATAGGTTTTCTTTGCCTCTACATGTGATGTAATTTCCCTTATTTTACCTCCTTTTCCTCTTCTTCCAGTGTTATCCCTTTTCTACCTCTAATTTCTTTTTCAGTTTATCATATCATAATAATCATAAAATCACAATAAACATATCATAATCATAAAATCACAGTAATCATATCATAATCATAATGTAATAATAGATTCATAAAATCAACCCTCATTCTATAAGTATCTATAACATAAATATAGTTCTCAAGAGTTTTTTTTTCTTGTTACCTTTTTATGTTTCTCTTGTGTTCTGTGTTTGTAGATCAAATTTTTTGTTCATTTCTGGTCTTTTCAGTAGAAATAGGTGAAATTCTCCTATATCATTGAATGAGCATCTTCTTCCCTGGAAAATAATGCTCATTCTAGCTGGGTAACTTATTCTTGGCTGTAATCCAAGTTCCTTTGCCCTTCGGAATATCTGATTCCAGGCCCTTCGATCCTTCAAAGTAGAAGCTGCTAGGTCCTGTGTGATCCTAATTGTAGCTCCCCGATATTTAAATTGTTTCTTCCTGGCTTCTTGTAATATCTTTTCCTTGGTATGATAGTTCTGGAATTTAGCCGTGATATTTCTGGGGGACTTAATTTTTGGGTTTCTTTCAGGAGGTGATCGGTGGAGTGTTTCAAGGAGTATTTTGCCTTCTGAGTCTAAAATATCAGGGCAGTTTTCTTTTATGATTTCTTGGAAGATAGTGTCTAGGTTCTTTTTTTCATCATGGCTTTCAGGAAGCCCTCTAATCCTTAGATTGTCTCTCCTAGATCTATTTTCCAGGTTAGTTGTTTTTCCTAGGAGATATTTCGTGTTTTTCTCTATCTTTTCATTTTTTTGTTTTTGTTCGACTGATTCTTGAAGTCTTGATGAGTCATTCCTTTCCAATTGTTCGATTCTAATTTTTAATGTCTTATTTTCTTCAGTTACTGTTTTTAGTTCCTTTTGCAATTGACCAATTACATTTTTTTTTATTCATTGCATTCTTTTTCCTTTTTTTCTATTTTATTTTGCAGTGATCTCATTTTGTTTCCCCATGTTTCTTCTAACTCTCTTTTAAGATTTTTTATGCAATCTTCAAAGAAAGCCTTGTGACATGGAGACCAATTTATGTCTCTCTTTGGGGCTTTTTCTGGAGTTGCTTTACCTTTAGGGGCCTGAGGATTTGAGGTCTGTTCTTCCCTCTCTCCATAAAAGTTGTCTATGGTGAGAGCTCTGTTTGGTTTTTTATTCATTTTTTTTAAAGGTGTGAGGTCTGTTTAGGGCAAAGGTGGGACAGCTGCTTTAATTTTCCCTGGGGCAGTTCTGCTGATTGAGTTATTTCAGGAACTGGGCCGTTCTGCTGATTGAATTATGTCAGGTGCTGGGCAGTTCTGCTTTAGTTCACCCTGGGGCGGTTCTGCTGATTGAATTATTTCAGGTACTGCTGCAGCTCCGATGATTGAATTATTTCTGGTGCTGATCAGTCCTGTTGTTTGATTGATTGCTTTAAGGTGTTGTGTAATGGCAGCTAGGTCCGATGCTCATCAGGGGTTCAGTGGTTCACAATCTATCCCCCTCAAAAGGCAGACCCTCCAAACCACCTGGCCACAATCAGGACAGTTTGGTCCAAGAGGCCTGCAGAAGACTCCCAGGTGTGTGAAAAGCACAACGCTCCCACTCCTGTTCTGACTCCTGGTCCAGCTCCCTGCTCCAGCTCCCTGCCCCGGTCGCTGCTGCAGTCTGGGTTCAGCAGACCACCCCCCTGCCCAATTTAAACAGACCTGTTTTGAGGTTCTTCCAGAGTATCTTCTTCTAGAATCGTGTTGTTCTCCAGATATTGTGGATTTTTTTGCTTCAAAATCAGTCTAGAGGCTTCATATGTTGTTGGTTTGAGGGGAGGTTAGCGGAGGTTACAGGGACTCCTGGCTGATCTCCACCACCATGGCTCCACCCCCGGAAGCATTCTGTTTATTTCCAATACAATTCCTCTTATGGTGACAATGCAATGGAGAATTTAAGACAGAAAGCCACTAGCATCAGAACACCAACCAATATGATCCCAATATGTTCAAGACAAAAGCAGATATTTCATTTTATAAAACAAAGGAATCAGAGCAGTTAAATTCATTACCTCTGGAATAGTCATAATGAAAGGAGAAAGAAAACTACTTCATAAGATCTGGAATTAACCCCAGAAGCAAGCCTGGGCTTTCATTTTACAAATTATGATACTAAGACTCAGAGGCCTTAAATTTCTTGCCCAAGTTCATTGAGAGGAATGAATGAGCAGTAGGAGGATTTGAAACCAGGCTGTTTGACTCCAAATTTCACCCATTTCCAGTACCAGAACCTATTGGTACTCTGAGGGCAGCATCAGATCTAGATGAGCACACTCTATTCCTTGGAGTTGCAGGGACTCAGTAAATGGCCTACAAATAGTTGTTCTAACCAATCCAATAGACCCTGTCTAGAATTTAACTTTGTCTCCATGTGTAGAATGCTGAGAACACATGCAAAATAAAAACAAGTAAATGTGTGTTTAAGCCAAATATGCATACTTAAATCATATTTCATTAATGATCAGGTCAATTTCAATACTCTGTATAGTGTTGCTTGTTCTAAAGAGTTTCTTGGCATAAGCATTTTTCATCCTATAGTGAAGCTTAACAAATTGTAACTTCTTCAAATAGCCCTTGGGGTATAGCTGCATGAAAGTGAAACCAAGGACACAAATGCATGTGAGCACTGTTTTTATACAACAAGGAGCACACATAGACTCTTACTACCATGTAGCAGATCTATCTCAATGTAGGGGTTGACTGAGCACATATTCCTCTTGGTGGAGCTGAACATAGCCCGGCTTCCAGCTGCATCTGAATTGTAAGCTAGATCTTGGTCACCCCAAAAGAGCTTGGAAGCTTTACAATGTATGCAATCAAAACAGGAAAATAATGGCAATGGTGCAGTGGATAAGAGGATAAGGCCTGTGTCACTAAGAGGTGTCTTCAAATCCTGCTGTTGACATATTTTAGTCATGTGACTGTGGGAGAGGCACTAGACCTTTCAGCACTCATATTACCCTTCAGGCAATCCTAAGATTAAGAGTTCTAGACAAATCATTCATCTGTTTTGGTGGCTGGAGTTTATTTACTGGGAGTTACTCACTGTAATCAAACCACAGATCTAGACTGGGTTTCATCACCTCCAAAAAGAAAACAAAGGAAAGGAAAACAGAAAGGGAAAGGAGAAGAGAGTAATTAAATAATTATCTATTGGAAAAAAGTTCTTTGCTTAGCCTTAATCACTGAATGAACATTGCCTAAAACTGAAACTTCTTGAAGACCTTAGCTTAAAAAGGCCAAGGTCTGCCATTTCATCCAGGACCATCTCTACTTGTCCTTATCTGTATCTGGCAACTGGATTCAGATGGCTCTGGAGGGGAAATTTAGGCTGATGACTTTGCACAGCCTCCCTCACTCAAATCCAATGTCACCATGACATGGTATCACCTCCCTGATGTCATGGGCCTCTTCGAGAATGAAGGACAAACAACTTTGGTCAGTAGAGGTACCCTGTTGAGGAACCAAATGGAATGGTCATTGGCCAATATGACTCTCTGTCTCTGTCTTTGTCTATCTCTGTCTGTCTGTCTCCTTCTCTCTTTCTTCCTCTATTTCTTTTCACAGGATATCATACTCTTAAATGTGAGTGCTCTGCCCAAAGGAATAAGAACATTTTTTGATTGCTGAAACCCCCCAAAATATCTTGGGATTTAGTCACTAGATTTCTTTCTTTAGGACCAGGCCTCATACCCAAATCACTCTGGCATTCATTGATTGGCCAATAATAGGTCCCAGGCCAATCCCCAATTGGTCATTGTTTGGACTCGGATAGACTCAGGGTGAATGTAAATTGGAATTATTTCAGTTTGGACCAGCAACCCTGAGGGTCTTCCCCTCCCACATTATATTTTTTGACTAGGTAAAAGAGACCATTCTTTGTCCCAGTTCCAGGCTTAATCACTGAATGGATGCTGCTTCAGTCAAACTGAGAATTGTTAAAGACTTTAGTTTACCAAAGTCCAAGCACCCCATTACTTTGGGGGCCATCTCAGGCATCCTGATCTATATCTTGCCACTGGACCCAGATGGCTCTGGAAGAGAAAGTGAAGTTGGTGACTTTACATGGCCCACCCTCACTTAAATTCAATTCAATTGCATGTCATAGCCTTCTGCAAGAACAAATAACAAAGAACAACAAATATCTATTTTGAGAAGGGTCACTGATGTGGAGATGGAATAAATTTATGTCCAAAGAAGATCTGGAACTCTTAATTGAACACCAGATAGATAATTTTGATTATATTAAGTTAAAAAGTTTCTGTACAAACAAAAGTAATGCAGACAAGATTAGGAGGGAAGCATCAAATTGGGAAATCATCTTTACATTTAAGGGTTCTGATAAAGGTCTCATCTCTAAGATATATAGAGACTTGTCTCATATTTATAAGAATTCAAGCCATTCTCCAATCAGTAAATGGTCAAAGGATATGAACAGACAATTTTCAGAGGATGAAATTAAAACTATTTGTAATCATATGAAAAGGTGCTCCAAATCACTATTGATCAGAGAAATGCAAATCAAGACAACCCTGAGGTACCACTACACACCTGTCAGATTGGCTAAAATGACAGGAAAAGTTAATGATGAATGTTGGAGGGGATGTGAGAAGGCTGGGACACTGATGCATTGTTGGTGGAGCTGTGAATGGATACAGCCATTCTGGAGATCAATTTGGAGCTATGCTCAAAAAGTTATCAAACTGTGCATATCCTTTGACCCAGCAGCATTTATATTGGGCTTATATCCCAAAGAAATCATAAATGAAGGAAAGGGCCCCACATGTGCAAGAATGTTTGTGGCAGCCCTTTTTGTAGTGACTAGAAACTGGAAATTGAATAGATGCCCTTCAATTGGAGAATGGCTGAATAAATTATGGTATATGAATATTATGGAATATTATTGTTCAGTAAGAAATGACCAGCAGGACGATTTCAGAGAGGCCTGGAGAGACTTGCATGAACTGATGCTGAGTGAAATGAGCAGAACCAGGAGATCATTATACACGGCAACAACAATACTATATGACGATCAATTCTGATGGACATGGCTCTCTTCAACAATGAAATGTTTCAAACCACCTCCAATTGTTCACTGAAGAAAGCCATATACATCCAGAGAGAGGGATGTGAAATGTGGACCACAACATAACATTCTCATACTCCTTGATTGATGTTTGCTTACATTGTGTTTTCTTTATCTGATATATCTTTTGTGTAGATAAGAATTTTCTTGCACAACATAAGTTTGGAAATACGTATACATATATTCGATTTGCCAATAATTTAATATAATTATCATGTAGTGGATATCCTGCCATCTAGGGGAGGGGTGGGGAGTTGGGGGGAAAAATTTGTAATAGAAAGCTATGTAAGGGTTAGTGTTGAAGAATTACCCACACATGTTATGCAAATAAAATAAAATTAAAAAAAAAGAATTCAAGCCATTCTCCAATTGATAAATGGTCAAAGGATATGAACAGACAATTTTCAGATGATGAAATTAAAACTATTTATAATCATATGAAAAGATGCTCCAAATCACTATTGATCAGAGAATGCAAATTAAGACAGCTCTGAGGTACCACTACACACTTGTCAGATTGGCTAAAATGACAGGAAAAGATAACGATGAATGTTGGAGGGCATGTGGGAAGACTGGGACACTGATGCATTGTTGGTGGAGCTGTGAACAGATCAAACCATTCCGGAGAGCAATTTGGAGCTATGCTCAAAAAGTTATCAAATTATGCATACCCTTTGACCCAGCAGTGTTTTTATTGGGCTTATATCCCAAAGAAATCATAAAGGAAGGAAAGGGCCCCACATGTGCAAGAATATTTGTGGCAGCTCTTTTTGTAGTGGCTAGAAACTGGAAACTGAATGGATGCCCATAAATTGGAGAGTGGCTGAATAAATAATGGTATATGAATGTTATGGAATATTATTGCTCTGTGAGAAACGACCAGCAGGACGATTTCAGAGAGGCCTGGAGAGACTTACATGAACTGATGCTGAGTGAAATGAGCAGAAGCAGGAGATCATTATACACGGAAACAACAATACTATATGAGGATCAGTTCTAAGTGACATGACTCTCTTCAACAATGAAATGCTTCAAACCAATTCCAATTGTTCAGTGAAGAAAGCCATATACACCCAGAGAGAAGGATGTGAAATGTGGACCACAACATAATATTTTCATGTTCTCTATTGAGGTTTGCTTGCATTGTATTTTCTTTATCGGATTATTCTTTCCTGTAGATACAATTTCTCCTGCACAAAAAATGATGTGTGGCAATAACTATATATATATATATATATTCGATTTCTTAAGTATTCTAACATAATTATCATGTGGTGGATATCCTGCCATCAAGGGGAGGGTTGGGGAGTAGGGGGGAAAAATTTGTAACAGAAAGCTTTGTAAGGGTTAATGTTTAGGAATTACCCATACATATGTTTTGCAAATAAAAAGTATTAATAAATACATAAAAAAAGAGAATGGCCACTGAAATAGTCTTTTATCAGGGTAAACATAGTTATAAATGTGATTCATAATTGTAAAGCAGTGATTTTGGAAATGATTATTGCTTGGGTCAAAGTAAACAATGCTGTGTTTTTGTATTCTCCCAAATCTACAATGGGAAGGGACCTCAGAGGCCATCTAGTCTAACCTCTTCTTGTTATAGAGGGAGTAACTGAGGCCCATGGAGGGGAGGTGACTTGCCAAGGTCCCATATGGAATAAAATGCCAGGGATGGAATTTGAACTCAGGGCTTTGGACTACAGAACTAGTGATGCATTTTTTTGTTTTCTTGATATCATCTCACTTCTCTGAAGAATACAATGAAGAGGTCATGTTGGAAATGAACACCTAGTATTCATTATTAAGATTGATCAAATAAAAAGAGACCACAAATGTCTCTTATAATTGTGTGTACATTTAGGATTTATGATGTTATAATTTTTTAAAACATATCACTGATTTGAGAGCACAGAGGATGATGAAAGCAATTTTAAAACATCAAGAAATTTCATATTTATCAGAAAAGAAAGAAAAAAATTGTTGAATATCACAACAGCCAAAGAGATCACTAATTTGTATTCTTAGGGAATCACAAGGCATGAAGCCTCAGCTTCATTCTGTCTTTCAAAGGATTATCACTAATAGTACCTCTCTCTCCTGCCCTGGATAGTCAATTGTCAACTGAGACCAACACATTTCTCAAGTGCTTGGGATTCCTTGTGAGAGATGGATATGCCAATAAAAAAAGAATAAAAAGGTAAGAACAAGCCTTCTCATTCAGATTATTTTACTCTGGGTTAAGAGTCACTGATTTCATAGCTCACAGTACCTCCCAATTCAAAAGAGAAAAAGAAAAGGACCCAAATAATGATGTTGAAAGGGGTCTAAGAAATGTAATCTTCCTTTCTCCCCCAAAATACCTAGCACTGACTTCCAGAAAAAGCTTCAGAATGGTCTCTTTGGAATAAAAATGTATGCTTTCAAGTTGTCAGGGCAAAGGTGGAAAAAATTGCTCCATGTTTTCTTTCTTCCTTTTGATATGCATAATTGAAGGTATTTCTCATAGCAAACTAATATTTTCCCCATCTATCACACCACATTAGAACATTTTTCATATTAGGCATAAGTATTAAAGGTTCATATTCCATAGCCCTGGGCTTTGCTGAAAAAGTTAAAACGATGAGCACTAGAGAAAATATATTGGATTTTGTAAAATATAAGTCTTCAGAATGTGGAATTCTAAGGGGTCAGGCTTCGTTTCTATTAGAATGGGAACTGCTTTGGGGCATTAAATTAATGTGCCGAATATACTTCTGCAAATAGTGATAGAAAGTAGACAGGCAGTATAAAGAAAGAAGAAAGACTCTGTCCCTCACATAGAATACTTTGAGCAACTTGGTTGTGGGGGGGGGAGTCAGCAAATCACCTAGGGATCCAGCTTTCAAATCTTCTGTAATAACTTACAAAGAATGTGACAGTATAGGAGTATGGGCCTCAAAAGTCAGAGAATATAAACAAGATCTTGAGGGGGAGGGAGAGTTGCCTCTTCTATGTCAGATTTAACAACCTGGGAAATATTTGGTGGCTTCACTGCAGCAAGTCCAAAATAGAAGAGATAATTCATATTGTATTTGGTTACTAAATTTAAGAAAAAAGATTTCTTGAATTCCCTTGATGCTTAGTAGCACCAGTTTGCCTGCCTATCACCACAGATTTTGGCCAGTCATCATAGAAATGGCAGGCATAAATATCCCAGTTCAGCTTACTGGACTTGTCACTATACACAAAATAGAAGTAGTGGTGGTGGTAGTGGCAGTAGTAGCAGCAGCAGTAACAGTTGTAGTAGTAGGAAGAGGAAGTAGAAGAAAAGGAGGAGTAATTATGTTGATGCTACAAACTGACATCCACATAATGGTTTAAAGTTTTCAAAATCCTTTACATATTTTAACCTAAGTAAATACTATTATCATTTCTATATTACAGATGAGAAAACTGTTTCTTAAAGAGTTTAAGTGACTTTATTTTTGTTTTTAGGGTTTTTTAAGTTTTCTTATTTAATTATATTTCATTTTTTTCTTCAATTACATGTCAAGACAATTCTAAGTATCCATTTTTATAAGATTTTGAGTTCAAATATTTCTCTCACCTCTCCTCCCCTCCTCTTTTCCTAAAATGGTAGGCAATTTGATATATATGTGCATTCATGTAAAACATATATCCATTAGTCACAGTGCTGAAAGAAGAAACAGATGGAAAGGAAAATAACTGTGAAAAAAAATAAAGTAAATATAAAAGCATGCTTCAATCTGCTTTTAGAATCCATCAATTCTTTATCTGACTATGGAGTCCTCAATTTATGGGCATTACCTCAATTTCCAATATTTTGCTGCAATGAAAAGGGATGAGACAAATATTTTTGCACATGTGGCCCTTTTCCCTTCTTTATGATCTCTTTGGCATCCAGACCTAGTAGTGATATTGCTGGGTCAAAGGGTATGAATAGTTTTGTCACCCCTTGAGCATAATTCCAGATTTTTCTTCAGAATGCTGGATTAGTTCACAACTCTACCAATAGTGTACTGATGTCTTACTTTTTCCACATCCTCCCCAACATTTATTATTTTCCTTTTTTGTCATCTTAGCCAATCTGATAGGTTTGAGGTGATATCTCAGAGTTGTTTTAATTTGCATTTCTCTAATTGAAAGTGATTTAGAGCACTTCTTCATATGCCTAGAGATAGCTTTGATTTCTTCATGTGAAAATTGCCTTTTCATATTCTTTGACATTTATCAATTGGGGAATGGCTTGTATTTTTGTAAATTTGACTCAACTCTCTATATATTTAAAAGAATGAGGTCTTTATCAGAGACAAGCTGTAAAGATTGTTTCCTAGCTTTCTGCCTTCTTTTTGATATTAGTTGCATTGTAATTAACATGTATTAGACTTCCTGCCATCTAGGGGAGCGGGGGGGGTAGGAGGGAAAAAATTGTAACAGAAAGCTTTGCAAGGGTCAATGTTGAAAAATTACCTATGCATATGTTTTGCAAATAAAAAGCTTCAATAAAAAGATATTAGTTGCATTGGTTTTGTTTGTACAAAGGCCTTTTAATTTAATATAATCAAAATTATGTATTTTACATTTGTAATGCTCATTTTCTCTTGTTCAGTCATGAACCTGTAATTCACTTAATTTCTCCTTTAAGAATTTGGATGCTATAATACTTGATGCTTAGTATCAATATTACTTCATTGTCTATGGCATCTTCTAACAAAATGTAGTTTCCTTCATTAATTCTTTTAATGAGGTCTATTTTTGCTTTTGCTTTATCTAAAATTAGGATTTCTACCCCTACTTGTTTTTTACTTCAACTGAAGCTTAATAGATTCTGTGCCAACCTTTTACTTTTGCCCTATGTGTGTGTGTGTGTGTGTGTGTGTGTGTGTGTGTGTGTGTGGTGTCTGTTTCAAGTTTGTAAACAACATATTGTAGGATTCTCTTTTTATCCACTCTTCTATTTGCTTCCATTTTAGGGAAGAGGCCATCCCATTCACATTCACATAGTAGTCTGTGATTACTAACTATGTTTTTCCCTCCATTCTATACTTCCTCCTGTTTGTCCTTTCTCTCCCCCTTCACCCTTTTTGTGGCTTGACAGTGTTTTGCTTCTGTCTACCTCTTCCTCTGGTCAACCCTCTCTTCTGTCAGTCTCCCTTCTCCCTATCTTACTTAATTCCTTCCATTCCTACTTTTCTATAAGGTAATTAGATTTTCATATTCAATTGTTTGTGTATATTATTCCCACTTTGAACCAACACTAATGAGAGTAAGGTTCAAGAGATGCTCAAAGCCACCCCTTCCATCTTTCCTCCATTGTAATAGGTTTTTCACTCCTCTTCAAGTGAAATAATTTATACCAATCTACCTCTCCCTTCTTTCTGCATTCAGTATATTCCTCATTCTCATCTTTTAATTATTTTATGTCATGCCCTCAAGTTCACCTTATACTTGTACCCTCTATCTTTGTATATTCTTTCTAGCTGTTTCATTAGTGGCATATTTTTTAAGAACTGCAAGCATCTTCTCATGTAGGGATGAAAAATGTTCAGTTCCACTGAATCCCTTATTTGTTTTTTCTTTTTACCTTTTTAGGCTTCTCTTGAATCTTGATATTGATGATGAAATTTTTTAATTCTTGTCTTTTTCTTAAGAAAGCTTGACATCCTTCTATTTCATGACATGACTATATTTTCACTTGATATATTATGCCTAATTTCTTTAGGTATATGATTTTTGGTTGTATTCTTAGCTCCTTTGCCTTCTGGAATATCATGTTCTATGGGTTCCAGTCTTTTAATGTTGCAGTTGCTAACTCCTGTGTAATTCTAACTGTGGTTCCTTGATATTTGTATTAATTTTTTCTGGCCACTTGCAGCAATTTTTCCTTGACCTCATAACTTTGAAATTTGGCTATAATGTTCCTTGGAGTTTTTATTTTCTATTTACTGAGGTGATAGGTGGATTCTATTTTACCCTTTGATTCCAGAATATCAGGGTATGACAGATACCGTCAGGGTCCTCCTTTAGATCATGTTTTTCAGGTAGACCAATGATTCTGACATTGTCTCTCCAGAATCTATTTTGCAGGTCAGTTTGTAACAATGAGATACATTACAATTCCTTTATCTTTTCATTCTTTTGAATTTTTGGATTGCTTCTTGATATCTCACAGTCATTAGCTTTCACTTGCCCAATTCTACTTTTAAGTTGTTTTCCTTAATGAGCTTTTGTACCTCTTTTTTCATTTGGTCCATTTGCTTTTAAGCAGTTGTTTTCTTTTTCCAAGTTGTTGACTCTCTTTTTTCACAATCCTCTTACATCACTCATTTCTTTTCCCAATTTATCTTCTACCTCTCTTACATGATTGTTAAGCTCCTTTTTTTGAGCTCTTTCATGAGCTCTTTTTGGGCTAGAGACTACTTCCTATTTTTCCTTGGGGGTTTTGCCTACAGATTTTTGAAATTGCTGTCCTCTTTTGAATTTGTCTTGATCTTCTCTGCCACCATAATTTCTAAGATCAGATTTTTTTTGGTCTATTTTTTCTTTATCTGTTTTGGCATTTTTCCTTTCTTTTTTAAATTTGAGTTCTGCTCCTGGAGTGGAAGGGGCACTGTCTCAGGATTCCTGTCCCAGGGACTACAGGTCCTGTCTGTTTACCTGGTACAGCACAGTTGTTTCCCTTAAGTCCATGGAGCATCCTTGTATCTGGTGCTTCATTGAGGGGGCAGAATGGGGAGAGGTGGTAGAAATCTGGCAGCTTGCTTGATGTTGAACTACGGTGCTAATGCTGGTGTCTAGTGGGTGCAGAGGTCAGTGGGGTGTTTCAACATTAGTGTCTTCCTATTTCCTCAGGGTTATGCTGAAGCGTAGGCAAGGGCCATAATGAAGCAAATGGTGGCTGCCTGTTCGCTTAAGCATATTAGGGTTAGCATCTACCTGTTTGCCTGGGGGCTATACTGAAGCATGTGGTGGGTCTAGGCACTGGTGTCTGCCATTCCCCTGGCTATGCTGAGGCTTGTGAAATGTCCCAGTGTTGACATCTGCCTGCTCCACTCCACCACACTGGGTCTCAGAATCTTCCATTGGTTTGCTGAGTCGGGCCTTGCTGCTGACCTGCTGAGCTGCTTCCTGTCCTGGACTGCATTCTTCTTTTACTTTAATGAGATAAACCTTTCTTGTCAATCTTCCAAATATCTTGGGCTAAAAGATAATTTCACCCCATGTTTTGGCTGTTCTAGGATTTATTTTGGAGTGATTTTTTGTAGCTGTTTGTAAGTAAATATGGAAGACTTATGGTGATTTAGTGCTTACTGGACTCCCAGAAGCTTAAGTGACTTGTTCAAGATCACATAGCTAATCAGTATATGAATGAAGTGATATCTGAATCCAGAATTTCCTATCTCAGGTTCATCACTCTCATAGTACTGCATTAGAGAAACATAGTACTGACAAGTTCTGTATCTTAGCATTGTCTCTCCAGCTGAGTTTCCTGAGGGGTATAGTGAACTCTAACCACAATTACAAAACTCTGACAAGACTTGAAAACACATTAGTCTTCCCTGCTCTCCTCTCTAACCACTCACCTCATATCTCTGTCTCTGTCCCTCTCTGACTCTCATCTCTCTGTTTTTCTATCTCTGTCTCTGTTTCTTTTGCTCCCTGCCTCTTTCATTTTCTATTTCTCTCTCAGTTTCATCCTCCGTCTCCTTCTCTCTCTCTCTCTCCCATTCTGTCTCTGTGTCTGTCTGTCTCTCTGCCTCTGCCTCCTTCCCTCCTTTTTTTCTTTCTCCTCCCTCTTTCCTTCCCTCCACCCCCACCTCATCTCTCTCTCTCTCTCTGCCTTAGGAAATTTTAAGGTATGCAAGTTAAAACACTAAAAAAATTTGGTTGGCCTGACTCATAGAATGTTTAAACTGGATAAGGGTTTAGATATTGCTCAGTCTACTTCCATTCATTTCAAAGCCAAGGGAAGAAGTTAAGGGACAGTTTCAAGGTCACACAGTTCATCAGTAACCAAGAATGGGTCTCTTGATCCCTTTTACTTCACTTCTTTCCCCCTGTAGCACACACTCATATACCCCATTTCCCACACTTTTCCTAGGAAGGCACATGGATATTTTTTTTTTCATTCTGTCCTATTTTATCTAGCTTACAATGGCCTCTTTTCAGAGATTCAGAGGCACCAGAGAGCCATCCATCACTTTTCAGGCACTCTTTAGCTGTTGGATACACATACTGTTTTGAGAGCAGAAGGCTAGACTTTGGATTAATTATACCACAGTCAGGAACATGCCAGAGAAATGGCATAAAATCCATCAGGACTGACGGGTTAAGTATTGGATATGTCCTGTCAAGCTATTCTAACCTTTATGTCAGAGATGCCTCTGACACAAGGGCCCTAAGTTAATTGCAGCATGTGTGTGTCTGTGTGTCTGTGTGTGTCTATGTGTGTGTGTGTGTGTGTGTAATGAGCAAGTTGTTATACTTCTCTTAGCTTACATTCCAAGCTAAAAAACTGTCAGGGAAGGGGGAGAGTGGGTATTTCTCAATTGGACAGCTCTTCCCCACATTTGGTAGCAATGGTCATTTTATAAAAAAGAAGTAAGATGATCAATGAATTTAATAAATTCTCTGACAAATGTCTCACAGGCTGCCACAGCACACACTGCAGTTGGTCACTCTGGTCCAATTAGGGGAGAATCTGGATGAGGCCTTCCACAGCAAGGTGCTAGAGAAAGAAGCTTGTGCCTACAGAGGGACAAGCTGAATTGGTGTGCACTCACTATTTGTTTGACTTTGGTCAAAACCCCTTTTCTAGGGCTTCAGTCTCCCCAGGCCTAAAATAAAGAGGGTCACTTACAGTAGGTCTTCTTAATCTTCTGTGGATCTGGGTCTCCTTTCCTAAGCTATGGCTACTGCCTTCGTCATTCTCTTCTCAGGGGAGAGAGCCATACATAAGATGAGCAATGGTCTGATGAGCATCATCTTCCTAATATCCCCTTTGTTACCAGATTTTGAACTTCAGCTCATCCCCAGACTCTATTTAGTACTCAAGAGACACATCCAAGAGAGGAAACTTAGGTAAGCCTATACAAAGTTGTCTTCTGCTTCCTATCTTCTGGATGCTCACTTCATCCCTCACAATAAGCTGAACGCCTATCCAAGTCCTTTCTTAGGATCTAAGCAAATTTTAACTTATCTCTATGGGATCTCCACTTTATTTTATCTCTTTCTCCCTCAAAGTCTATTGCTCACTGTTTCAAGCATCCAAGTATCCCAATTACATTCAAATCCAGGGTCTTATAAACAACAGGCATTTAATAAATGATTTTTAAAACTAAATTGAGCTCATAGACCAAGTATTGGGTATAGTTACATCAACCAATGGAGGAATTCCACCTTCTCGTTAGCTCCCCAAACCCCTTTGGAAGCTATATAAATGTAAGTATGCCTTCATAATGTGGAAGAAGATGAATATTTGGGTAAAGAATAGGGATGAAATCATTTTGAAAAGAAACATAATCCTTTAGATAAAAAGCACCAGAGAAGAGACAAGATGTCTCAAGGAGCAGAGAGAATGTTGTTCATTAAATAAATGTTCTAAGATTCAGGGCTATTCTGCTTTCAAGCAGAGCACTGATTAAAGTAAAGAGGACTGCTGTTCACTGCGGTCCATTGATTCATTTACATATAACTCTTGTCATAAATAAAAATACAATAGAACATTGATAATATTAATATGTGGTTTTTCTAAGGCAATATGTAACCAGCAGGAATCTGAATGTATGGCTTAGTGCCCCTCATTTCTATTTGAGTTTGATACCATTGCTTCTAATGCTGGGGTGAGGCCTATCAGTAAGCTGGTTTCACATCCAAAGTTAGAGAAAAGGTTTTGATTCGAGGAGTTAGAAGAGAGAGATGGTGACAGTGATGAACAGAAGAAGCTGGAGAAGGAGCTGACCATACAAAGAGGAAGAAGCAGCTAAGGACAAAATCCACAAAATGTGACAAGAAGCTGGTTCCATTAACAGAATTGGACAAGCAGATGGCAGGTCAGCAGAATGTACAAGCAGACTATGAAGCTAAAGTGAGGAATGGTTTCCTTAAAATTGAACACTGGGCTGTTGGAAGCTGATTGGAGGTAAGCAGAGGCCTTTGTTATTTGAAGACCTATATAAACTATTTGTCCTCTAGCACTAACTTTAACCTAAGAGAGAAGGAAACCTTTTATATTATTTCCCTTTACTGCCTTCTATGTTGTAAGAAAGAGAAAAAGAGAAAGAAGACAGGTTGTGTTGGGAGATACAGACGTGTATGTGTGTATACATGTATATGTATATGTATATATAGAAACACACACACACACACACACACACACATATATATATATATTTACATCCATTCTAAAAGAATGAAACACATTAACAGAATTCTGCCCAGGGAAGCCGTATGATAAATGAGTTCAATGCTGTTTTGGTGGCCCCAGAACAGCAGAGAAGGAGCTTTGTCCAGTAGAAAAGTGGTGAAGATTAGAAGGAGAGCAGTTAACAGAGAAGCAATTTGACCTAGCAGGTGGTACATGGTGCACACTTCTTCCTAAATTAACCAAGGGTAAGAAGACTTGAAATTCAAAGGGGTAAGTTGCAACAAGCATGTGGGTACCTCCCTACCAACTTCCGTAAGTTTATGTCAACTTCTACTCTGCTAATAGTGTACATAATGGTAGGAAAGTGTGAGCTATATTTATAGGTAGACTGTAATAAGCTGATTATTCTGCTCATGACTTCTAATAAATAAACATTTTGACTATTATTGAATTTGCCTTCTCAGTTATTAAATATTTCATGCTTAATGGTCAATTGTGTTACTGCAACTGATTTATGTAAATAACTTCCCAAACTTGTGGGGGTTTAGGAGTTAAAGTAGAAATACAAATGTGCTACCCTACACACACACACACACACACACACACACACATTCATACACCAGGATTACCTACAGAATTCTGGAAGTTTGACTATGACTGAACAAAGTTGTTTCAAGAGGTATTGAGCAAGTCAGCCCCAGTCAAGGAAGAAAGAGTGGCTGAGAAGAGTTGAAGTTGGTACTGTGCCTTGGCTACATAAATCATTGTAGGAGGGAGGATGCTAGGTATTCTAGCACTTTCACCTCTCACATATCCCTCTCCCCTTATGTCTATTACTGAAAATATCCTAATATCTGAAATGCTATAAGTTACAAATATTTTTCAGGCTAATAATCATTATGGAAAACTGGACAAAAGGGGGGTGTTTAAGAAAGTAAATAACTATGACTAATGATTCAATAAATGTAGTTTGAGCACTAAACTTCAGAAGAGAAGCTACATACAAATCATGGTGTAGACAGGGAAGTTCTGAATCAAAATTCTCCCTCAGATTCTTAATAGCTTTGTTGCCTTGAGCAAGTCACTTAACCTATTTTCCCTTTTTTCCTCATCTATAAAATGAAAGGATTGGACTCAATGGTCTTTAAAGTCTCTTCCAGCTTTGGATCTATGATCGTGTAATTCCAGGCTGGCTCCAGTCTGCCCTTCCTTCTCATAATGAAGATACCCAGTGGGTGTCATGTGACAAGGTTCCTAAAATAAAACCTTTGAAAGCTGGAGCTATTTCACAGGATAAGAGGGGTTGGCCATAAAATCCACTGATATAGAAAAATTGAGTTAGTGTAGGCAAATGGAAAGAGCCCTACTTTAAAGGAGTTAGATCCTACTTTAGTGTATGCATGATACTAGGTAAATCCCATCCTTTCTCTTGGTCTCAATTTCCTATTCTGAAAAATGAAGGAATTAGGCTACATCTCTCCAAGGTCTCTTTCGGCCAACTAATTCCAGAGCCCTTTCCCTCAAATGTTGGAATACCATTTAGTTATCACTCTATATGTGCGTGTACACGTTTACAAACACATTTTGTATAAAGACTTGTGATTTCATTGGTAAAGGGAACTCCCTCCTATAGCACAGATCTATTCTTTGTCTATACCCTCAAAGGCTTAGGAAACTGTATAGGACATTGAGAATTTAAACAGCTTGTCCAGATTCACACATAAAGCATGGGTCAGAGAGAAGAGTCAAAAACTCCAGACCTGTGGACTCCAAGGCACAAAGACTTCCTTCTATGTGCATCCTTTACTGTCTCTCTCAGTACAGAACCAAATAAATTTAAGTAGAGCTATTGTGATTGAAATGAAGCAAAACTCTTGGGTTGATGTTTCAATGGAAAATGCCAAGGTTGTTCTCTATTCGAATGCAGGTCCTACTTCAAGTTCAGGAAACAATAGTCGCCTTGATTCAACTACATTTTCAGAAATCAGTTTTTCCTTATAAAAGGTTAAAGCATAATTATTTGCTTTATGTAAGGTATAAAACAGTACAAATTGAAACAATCACAAGAAATTGCCTATGTTGAGTCATCCGCCATTAATAGTCCTTCCGAAGGAAGAGAAAAGCTAGGGTAGTGCGGACTATCCCTCTAAAAGTGAGCCTGGTCCCTTTGAACAGAATCTTAGACATAATTTAGTTGAAAGCTTGCATTTTCAGATTTCTGGTTTCCATCATGAAGGCAATTCATGGTTCCTTCAATGGCTGAATTAAGATATTGCTTTAAAAGATTTTCATGCCACTTGGAAAATGTCTTTGCTGAACACAGCAGCTGGGTCAATTGAGAACAATTACCACTAACCCACTGAGGGGACCTTAAAGTCAGTTTCTTGTCATTTAAGTCTAATAGTGTATACCTGGTGAAATTTAAGGCTTTCTTAATTTATGAGGATTTCAATGGAGTAGCTCTGACTCATCACAGAAATTGTCCATCTTTCAAGGAGCTCACATACTTGGGGTAAATCTGCTACTATTTCCTGAGTTTTGGAAAGCTAAGTCTCTGAGCCAGAACTTTATTTTATTTCTAAAACCTCTCACAAATGGTCTAATTCTTTGCTTTTAGAGGGACAGCTTTCTCAGATCCTTTGCCTAAAATTCAAGGTCTTCCTTTTCTTTTCCTTTCTTTTCTTTCTTTCTTTTTTTTCTTTTTTTGCTAAGGCAATTGGGGTTAAGTGACTTGCCCAGGGTCACACAGCTAGGACGTGTTAAGTGTCTGAGCCCAAATTTGAACTCAGGTCCTCCTGATTTCAGGGCTGGTGCTCTATCCACTGCACCACCTAGCTGCCTTGTAAAACCTTTGATGACAAATGAAATTTGTATATGCTTTACAGGGCACAGAGAATTCTCTATATATAGTCACTGAGTGAGGGAAGTATTACAGATATTAGTGACCACCTCTCTTCGTTTTTAGGTGTGGAAACTGAGATCCAAAAAGTCTAAATGAACTGCCCATGATAATATAGTAAATGTTAAAAGCAAGATTAAAACTCAGGTCTTTTGGTACAATGAAAAAAATTGTTCTTATTTGTCCTTCCATTTTTTAAGAAGATCAATGGCCTCAGGGGCTGTCTTGACTCATGCATGAATTGGATTGAAGTGAGACAGAGCCAAGCAGACTTGTCAGCTTCACTCTTCCAGAGACATCAGGGTCTAATATTAGGCAAGCAAGTTTAGACATTGGTGATGGTCCAGGAAGCAATATAAGACCATAGTGTCTTCAATGTCTGATCAAGCTCAAAGCATTCCACAGTGCCTGTTTCAGCCTCCTTTGTGGCCATTAGAACAAATTATTTTCAACTACCCATTCTGCCAGAGGAAGTCTCCACATGCCTGGGGGAGAGACTCGCTTAACTCACCAACAAGTTTGTGGCCCATAAATTATCCTGGATCAGCCCCTTCAATGAGAGTTTACCAGGGTGTGGGTATTGTGTGTTCTACAACTTCTTAGAGCCACTGAATGAAAAGAGTCACATCTCTGTCCCTTGTTTAAATGACTTCTACAGAGGAACATTGTGGCATGGTACATAGAACATTGGTCTTGGAGTCAGGAAGACCCGAGTTCAAAACCAATCTCGAAAACACACTGGCTGTGAGACCTTGAACAAATCACTTATTTTCTCAACGGCTACAGGGAATTCTTTAAGACTGAAAAATTTAGGTTCTAAAGTATATTGGTGAAGGGGGTTTCCTCAGCAGGAGGACTGACACCATTGAAATCCGAGGTCCAGAGAAAAACCAAAATTAAAAAATATATATGAACATATTTTAAAAGTCCAGAGCTCATTTTTATTCACAACACAATCTATCTACATTGTACACACTTCTCACAGAACCTACTCATGAACTGACTGACAACTAGCACCTGCAAATAGTTTGCTTTTGATGCATTGCATACCTGAGCCATGTTAACCAGTCATTCCTTGAGATTCTCCAAGATCTCTGCCCTTATTATGTTAGCTTATTAGGAAGCCAAATACCTGGGCCATATCACCTCAACTGTCTGCAGAAATGTCTTCACTGAGTTATGATTTAATATTATACCCTCAGCCTTTATAGACGGTCGATAGCAGAATGGCCCATTTGAGCAGTGCTTCTGTGTCTTTGGTAAATCAGAGTTCAAGATATGATCATTGTGATCCAATATCCATTATACAGAGCTCTGAATGATATATCACTCCTCCAGTTTAGTTCCGGGAAAAGGTCTGTCTCAACAGAAGAATTTGTCTACTTCTTTTGTCATGCAATCAAAATTATGCAACCTGAAGAGCTTTCTTCTATCTCCATTGCCAAGTAACTTAGAAAACTCATCTCAGGTGCCTGATGATATCTAAGCCCTCTACTCCCTCTAGATGGTGTCTATTCTGGTTTTCTCTTTAGTTTTCCTGATTTGTATTATTGTTTAACCATGTAAGATGCTGAACTTTTTTTGGAGGAGACAGACTGCACAATTTTTTAATGAGTTCATTCATGTTTATTGTCACTGTAATGAGGCAATGACTGTAATGATTTCCCAACGCATTTCAATAGAGCAATGAGTTGACACTACTCAGGTTCCTCTTATACTATTTTGGATACAGTCATGAACACTTTGCTTTTTCCAGAGGTGAGCATCTGCTTCTTCTTTCAATCTGGTTTTATCACTGTAAATGAAGGCATTGTTATGGCATTTTGCTATTCTATTGATCCACATCTTCAGCCTGAGACTGATGACTTTATCATAGTTTCTCTATTTTTCAGGCACATTTGTCATTCTTCTGGAACAACATCAAGGAAATGAAATTAATTGGAAAAATATGTGATGGCTTTTATATAAGGTACGTGATTTTGTCAGGAACAAGGTAAGCAGGAACATTGCCCTATTCAAAACAGAAATTAAATGAAAACTTGTAATTGGGCATATTACAAAACATCTCAGAACAGCTGAGATGTTGACTGTCAATATGCAAGAGTTGGGCTTGGATTTTTTTTCCCCTTTATTCATCCAAAGACATTGTTTCTATCACTGGAATGACTATGTAGGTTTGGTCATAACCCACTAAGAAGCACCTAGACTCTGGTTTCAGAGAGAGACAGAACCTTGAAGATAATATAGTCCTGCCTCTTCCTCCCCTTCTGTCTCATTTTACAAAGGGGAAAACTGAGGCCCAGGAAGGGAAGAACATTGCACAAGGCCATATAGCTCCTAAGTATAAGAGCAGCATTTTGAGCCCAGAAGCTCTGGCTACAAATATAGCATCCTTTCCATTACTCTACTCAATATCCCTGAGCATTGATCTGAACTGATGATTAAATGACCTGAAATAATGATTACATGAATAGAAATTTTCAAAGGTGCACATACACACACACACACACACACACACACACACACACATGCACACACCAAGACTGATAAAGGCTTATTTATATCTCCACTTCTTTATCTCTATAAAATATGTATAAGTATGGTCTACAAACCTTTTAGGGTGTTCTTCCTCTTTCCTTTTTCTAATTAAATTAACTAGAGGTTTATCTATTTTGTTGGTTTTTTCATAAAACCAACTTTTAGTTTTATTTATTAATTCAATAGTTTTTTTTTTTACTTTCAATTTTACTAATCTCTCCTTTTATTTTTAGGATTTCAAGTTTGGTATTTGATTGGGGGTTTTTAATTTGTTCTTTCTCTAGCTTTTTTAGTTGCAAGCCCAATTCATTGATTTTCTCTTTTTCTATTTTATGCAAATAAGCATCTAGAGATATAAAATTACCCCTTATAACCGCTTTAGCCGTGTCCCACAAATTTTGGTATGTTGTCTCATTGTTGTCATTCTCCTGGATGAAATTTTCGATTGTGTCTATAATTTGCTCTTTCACCCATTCATTCTTCAGGATTAGATTATTTAATTTCCAAATAACTTGTCGTCTATTTTCTCTTGGCCTTATATTGCATGTGATTTTTATTCCGTCATGATCTGAAAAAATGCATTTATTATTTCTGCCTTCCTGCATTTGATTTTGAGGTTTTTGTGTCCTAACACAAGGTCAATTTTTGTATAAGTTCCATGGACTGCTGAGAAAAAGTAAACTCCTTTCTGTCTCCATTTAATTTCCTCCAAAGATCTATCATACCTAACTTTTCTAACATTTTGTTTACCTCCTTAACTTCTTTCTTATTTATTTTGTGGTTTGATTTATCAAGTTCTGAGAGAGGGAGGTTGAGATCCCCCACTATTATAGTTTTGCTGTCTATTTCTTCTTGCATCTCTCTGAACCTTTCCTCTAGGAATTTCCATGCTATACCACTTGGTGCATATATGTTTAGTATTGATATTGCTTCATCATCTATGGTACCCTTTAGGAAGATATAATTTCCTTCTTTGTCTCTTTTAATGAAGTCTATCTTTGCTTTTACTTGGTCTGAGATCAGAATTGGTACCCCTGCTTTTTTTTGTTCACCTGAAGCATAATAGATTCT
>JAJPUD010020581.1:0-23636 GCA_023553655.1 Myrmecobius fasciatus | reverse complement strand
ACACACACACACACACACACACACACACACACACACACACACACACACACTGATTATTTTGTTTTCTCCTCCATTAAAAATAAGATTTTTGATGGCAGGAACTGATTTTACTTTGTTCTTTGTATTCCCAGTACTTAGTTCAGTGCTTGACACCCTTAATAAATGTCTGTTGATTGATCGACATCTGAAGTGTTCTAATTATCTAGTGTTCACAGTGTCTCCACAGTCATGAGTGCCACAGTCTCTTTCCTTTGCTACTCACTGTCCCTTTCTGTTTCTTTCTTTTTTCTTATCTCTGTCTCTCTTTTTCTTTCTCAAAAAAGTTATATCTATATCTCCTAACCCTTTTTAAGTGAGTGAATCCTACTGATTTGGCTTTTGGGACCTGGGAAAATTCTTTTTTTTTTTCTTTTTTTGCTTTTTGCTGAGGCAATTGAGGTTAAGTGATTTGCCCAGGGTCACACAGCCAGGGAAGTGTCTGAGATCAGATTTGAACTCAGGTCTTCCTGACTTCGGGGCTGGTGCTTTATCCACTGCACCACCTAGCTGCTCCTGGGAAAATTCTTAAAAAATTTTTTTTTACCATTCTCTCAACTAAAATTTTATCAATGTAAAAAAATTCAGAAATGTTATGCTGTTATTTAAAATTGTTATTTAAAAGAACAAACTTCTTAACATTGGGTGGAATTAAAATTAATGAGACTGCTGTAATAAATTTATCTTTAAAAAATCTTTAAAATAGCACATAAGGGGCTAGTCCCAACTCTATTACTAACTAGCTAAATGACTTAAGTAAGTGATTTTTACCTCCTGTATTTCACTTTCCTTACTAACTAAATGAGGGGAATTAGGTAAATTTACTTGTAAAATGAGGGGATTGGTTAAGATGTTTTTCAAAATTACTTTCAACTTCGAAACTCTATGAATCTATGGTATCTGAATGTGGACTATTCTTAAATGCTACTTGGAAATTAGGATGGTCTGTTTGTTTCTACATGTGGCCTTTGATATGTACTGTATTTATAGGCTTCATTTTTCCTCCTAAATCTGATTTGTATACTATATGATTGTTTCATATAAGTTTTAGCATATATGTAACAAAAACAAAAATGGAAAGATGGAAGAAAGTAACATTGATAAAAATTGAATAAAGCATCTTTATTTAAACAGAAATAAATATAAAAGATTCTGTAGTAAAATAATTTAACTTACAATTTTTTGATTTTTAGTGCATATCTGTTTTTTTAATGAAAGAATAATATCATTTCAAGGGTACAGCCTACATTTTAGCATTGCCTATGTTTGGATTAATACAATATATTTTTATTCTCTTAGCAAATGTTCAATATAGTAAAGTCAAAGTACTTTGAAAAAATAGCTGCATTAATCATTTACATTTCACTCCTGAATTTTTGAATGTATTTATTGGTTTGCTCACTCCAAAGGTTACCAGAATACTACAATTGATTCCTTTTTGATTCCTCTCTTTTACTTTATGACCATTTGGATTTCTATCATACACTTTGATGTCTTTTACTCATATTCTTTGGAATTCTTTCTTGGTTATATGATGAGTGTTGCTCATGCCCACTATGTACTTTTATGTTGTCTTCTATGTGATATTTATCTTTGGTTCTTTAAAGATAGTGGTGTTCCATGGCTCACTGCTATATATGTAGCAAAATATAGTCTCCCTGCTCTTTTGGAGAAGATGAACAAGTTACACAAAGGAAGCAGGCATAGACCAGTTGCTTGTTGCATTGTTGGAGTCACTTCCCGAATAGATGAGATCACAGATCTATTTGAATATTTGTTGGCTGTGTTTTTAGAAAATTATTAGACTCCTTGGTCTTAATCATTTGTTTCTTTTGGTCTTACCTGTGTGGAAAAGCATGGTGGGGACTGCTCCCCAGAGGGGGAGAGTATTTTTAATAGTTATTATTGTTTTTTAATGTATTTATATATTTACATATATATGTATGTATATATGTTTGCATTCTTTGTTTTCTCTGATGACTTAATATTTCAAATTGATAATTGTATAGATAGAACTTACAGAAAACTGGATTGTGATTCATTAATGAAAGTGAAAGAGGAGCATTTACAATATCAAAGCAGTTTCATTGGGCATCATTGTTTGGGATAATCAAGCAGACACACTCTCAAAGTAATGTCAGGGCTAATAGAGATTTATTACAGTAAATTAAAGGCTAATCAGAGTGAAGCCTGAGATAAAGAACACGGCAAAACAAACACAAATGAGTGTAACAAAAACACAGGATCTGGTGATAAATTTCAATGGGTTGGTGATTCTGGGAAATAGAGAGCTACATTTGTTGGATATACTTTGTATTTATTAATTGGTCAATTAATAGGCATTTATTAAGCACCTTTTGGTTGCCAGGCATTGGACTACACTTTGGGAATAAAAAAAAGTTAAAAAAATCAGAATACCAAAATATGTCTTAGGTTGTTTCCTTCTATATGTTGCTTCTTTGGCGGTTGTCTTGTCATATGATGCCTTTGTCCTGCTTCTGTTTAGAATGACCTACTTCATGGCTCTCTTTCCCACTTTGTTGCAATTTCAATTTTTCAGTCTTCTGATTTTTATTGGACATTTTCTATTCTTCCCTCTAAAGGGTCCCTGGACTGGGAGGCTTTTCTGCCATCGGTGTGTTCAGTTTTTGTGAATATAGATTTACATTCCATTTAATCCTGTTCCTTAGTCATTTTTTTTAAACAAAGATTATGCTGATTTAATAGTTTCCTTTACTGGGAAGTTTTACAGTGAAGGAATCATTTGGAAAAATTCATCTTCTGACAAGCATGCTTCTCTATCAGTAATGAAGATGTTACAAGGTTTTCAGAGCAGGACCGTTTATTATTGCCTGGGAGGCAGAAACATATCGCTAAGTGAAAATCAATAAAACTAATTCTGTTCAAACAATAAAGGCACAAAAAATAATCCTGGAACAGGCTGACCCTTCTCTTGGTCCAGTGTAGTTGAGTTAACCTAATTTAGCTATTAGTTTGATTCATTGAAGTGCTTTTCTTTTAGCACTTTTAAACTCTAGATTTTTTCTGCAGTAGAGGTATAGAAAATACATCTCACTGTTTTTTTTTTAAAGTGGCAACATTGAATTGTGCTTTTAACTCTCTCAAACTGTGCCCTGACATAAAACCTCTCTTTTTGATAAATTATTTTGATGATTTTAGATTTTAAAAGGAGATGTGCAGGTTATGTAGCAATCAGAATACTACACTGTTACTTCCTGAATATTAAGAGATCTAGGAAAAACCTTCAGTATGTTCTACAGATATTCTATGACTATTCTTTGGGGAAGGGGCATAGATAATAATAGCTAACATTACATATCACTTTAAGATTTGCAAAACATTTTAAATGTTTTAACTTCATAGGCAAATATCTCATTGGATGAGAAAGTATGAATAGTCCAAGATCAGTATCATTGAAGAGAATATCTTCTAATTATTTTAATCATGTAACTAATTTAATGAAACATTAAAAAAAGATTTTACTACTGTTCAACTCCAGTTGAAGCAAATGGAAATGGATAATAGCTATGTTTTGGAGAGGTTGACTGAGTTTCTATTCACCAAACCCATTATCAGCTGCCCCAGGTAAACACTAAAAGATCCTTAAATTTACAATATCAATCCCCAATCGTTCTGACCTGGTCATAACTTGAGCCAATCCCCTTATAATTTAGGTTCAATTTTGGAGTAAAACGAGACATTCATAGGTCATTCAAAACAGGTTTTCTTAGCTAAAGCAGAAGGTTGTTAAGTAAGGATTGACATTGAGAAGCCTTAAGGTAATTCAGTAGGGCAAAACTCCTTTGTAATTGACCAGCTAAACATCTGAGAGTTCTTCATCAAAGCTTCACCTCTTTGAATTCAGATAGTGCTAAATTGATATCAACAGTCTAAGCCCTTGATCCCTTGAGCCAACCAATTCTCAAGTATTGCCTCATTACCTTTTAAAGAAAAAAATAGTCCAACTTATTTGGGGGAAGGGAGAAGGTTATTGCATTGTACATCTCCTCTGAAACTTTAGAGGTGTCAAGAAAAAAATTGGAATCCAAAGATCACTAGAATATGGTTTGTTCTTTCGTCAAGGATATTTTCAGTAACATACCCCAAGCAAAATTTTGAAAAATTACCCTGTAGTTTATTCTCTTCTGTACTCATATTTTGGTTCCTTATTTCATGATTGGACTTACACAGGAAGGATGCTGGAATTGGTGTTAGGAACCTGGCTTTGAATTTCAACTCTCAAGTTGTTTATGTGTATGATGTTTTGTAGGAATTCATAACTAAGGTAAATGACTTAGGGAGGCAGTGGAGAGAGCACAGGGCTTGGAATCAGAAAGATTTATCTTCATGAGTTCAAATTCTACCTCAGACACTTATATGACTCTGGGCAAGTCATTTAATCCTATTTGTCTCAGTTCCTCATCTGCAAAATGTGCTGGAGAAGGAAATGGCAAACCACTGCAGTATCTTTTCCAAGAAAACCCCAAAATGGCATCATGAAGAAGGGGAAAATAGGACTGATTTAAAAAATGTATCCACATTAACCCGTAGGTTGCCTCATTTGGGATTTTCATAATAGCCATTTTGCTGCTTTTTCCCTTCCTTAATTGGCTTGTCATTACTCTATTTTTTTCCTACTTTATAGTATTTTATTTTTTCTAATTACATGTAAAGATAGTCTTCAACATTCACTTTTGTAAGATTTTGAATTTATTTTTTCTCTCTCTCTTCCTTTCCTCTCCTTTCCCCCAAACAGCAAACAATATGATATAAGTTATACATTTACAATAATTCTAAACATATTTCCATATCCTTACTCTCATTCTTCGGAACTTTTTGATCAGTTTTTAAACACAAAAGAAATATTTGTAAGGCTAGATAAATCACCAAAGAAGTTGATTTCAGTTTCTCAGACCTCTTTCTTTTCACTTTTAGCTTCTCTATTGAATTATTGTCAATAATTAAGATCATTTCCTCTCTTTAGATCTTGGCTGCGAATTCTTGGGATGGGGAGATGGTGTTATGAGGACAATGGATGTTAGGAAGTATGAAGACAATGAACAAGATTGCCTTTTCATCAAAAATTTAGAGTTTTAATATAATGAGGGATTTGTGCTCATTGGCAAAGTGGCTGACACAGTGTATCTGATGAAGTTGGCTCAGGATGAAGATGTTTGCATTTCTATGTAAAGCAGTTTATATATAGAACTGCAGGACATAAGTGACCACAATAGATTCCATAAGACTAAGCAATTCCATTACCAAATGTAGACAATAGTTGGGAGAGTTTTCATTAAGTTTATTCAGGCTAAGACTCTGGGGATTGGTAGCAAAAGTTTCCTAAACTTTCTTTCTTACTACTTTTTATTTGACTCTACTATCTGAACTATCTATAAGATGATTTAATTTGAGCTAATCCTTTGAGTCTCCACAGATTAAATTCCTTTTAGTTGGTGACATTTCTGAGAATTTACTGGAGTGTAAGTAGAGAGCCAACCAATCAAAATAAATTTTTTTCTCATTCAGACACCTACTGGTTCATCCATCTTTTTATCCACACCTTCAACACCAAGTTCTCATATAATTTCCATCACAGGAAGTGAATATAGTATAGGAAAAGCATTTGACTAGGAATCAAGAAATCTGAGTTCTTGTCCTGATTGCTGGGTGAACCTGGGCAAGTTAATAAACCCTTCTAGGCCTTAATTTTCTTTTATCTATAAAGTAGCATTAGAATAGATAATCATAGTAACCATTCTCACTATTTTTACCATTGTCAAAAGTGGTCCAATGATAAGAGTTTTATAAAGCATTTTGTATACATTATTTCATGTCTTCTATATTATAACCCTGTCTGAGAGACTTACCAGTATTGTTATCCCCATTTTACAGATAGGGAAACTGAGTTTCAAAGAGGTTAAGTGACTAGCCCATTGATACACTAAGTGTGACTGGGTTTTCCTGTTTCTCAGTCCAATGATCTTTCTGCAAAGGAGAATGACAAAATCTAGACTATAATAACCCATTAAGAATAAAAGTACAAAGATATACTTCCTGTCTCACGGAGCTGTTGTGAGGGAGGCACAGTGTAAATTCTAAAGTGCTATTTCTAAAATTATTGCTTTTCAGAGCCATAAAAGTGCCCCAGTGCACTGGTTTCCAATATGGTCCCATCTCAGTGGATGGCATATGGCTGATTGGTCCCACTGGAAGTTGTGGTTGAAATAATTTAGGAAGAGGATACAGATACAGTCCAAGTTGTAAGTTTACTGACTCTCCTGTTGGAAGCAGAAAGTTAATTTGCAGGATATAATTTGCTGGCTGTAAACTATTTATACTATGATTGTATTGCTTGAGTCTCAAGCGATTTATATTCCCTTCTTCCCAAAAAAGAAACTGAAAAAAAATAAGTTGCAGGATATTGACTTAAGACTGAATGGAAGAATCCATAGGGATACATATAAGAAAGTGTGTTTTTTTTTCCTTCAAGATCTAAATGTTGGATTGTACAGGGTATTCCCTGCTGAGCAATTCATAGGAGAGAAACCTGTGCCTCATTGATTCTTTGTTTAGTATTATAGCTTTAGGAGAAAGGAAAAGTTTAGTCTGGGTGAATCACAGGGAAATGGAAATATTACTCCAGGTTTCATTTGATGGTGAGATTTGGGAGAAGATTTGTTATTTTGGGTTTAGAACTTTTAGATGAGTATTAGATCCAAAGAGAACTAATGAGTTCATACACTTTGAATTTGGGAAGGGGCAAAGATTCATATCAGAAAAAGGACATACTGTAATGAACTATGGTTTGTTACAACTCAATGATGTGTTGAAAACATGCTGGCAGGAATATGATCTCAACCAAATACAAGGACATACGGTTTAAGAGCAGAGATATTGAGGAGTCTTTTGCCATTTGTAGGATTTTTTAACTTGGGTTCCTTTGCATGTGGAAAAGTTGACAAACGATTGAGGACTGACAGAGACCAGGGACTTGGATTTGAGGGCTGAGGACTAGCAGAAAAAATGGATTTGGTCCTAGATATAGAAAGGGGAAAGAACCCTAAAGAGGTTTTTTTTTGTTATATTTGTTTCTGGAAAAGAGAGAGCTTCATACCTGGAAAAGGAATGTTGTTGATCCATAAAAGGCAGGGGCATTGAACTAAAATATAAAAGGATTGGGAAGAACACTAAGTCACACAAAAGCATCACTACAGGTTGCATATTGAATTAATTTTAAAGTGTAATGCTATCTATATTTTATTGCATTTTAATTATTTTGTCAAATATTTCTTTTGGTTCATGCCACTTTGGAAGGTTGAGGGCCTTGTGGCTACTTCATGTTTGACACCTTTATTCTCGAGGAGTGGAAATGGGGAGGTTTCCCATTAGTTGTAGGGTAAGGTTCTGGTTTTCCTAGAAAGAATCTGATGTTTCCCATAGCTAGAGATCTAAGCTGAGTGAGGTATTCGAGTCAAAGGGAACTAAGGCCAAGCATCAGAGCCAAGATAGATGCAATAGGGACCATGGCCAAACACTGGAGCCAAGTGGGGGCAATGGTGACTATAGTCAAGCAGTGTAGCTCCAAGCCCAGCTCAGCAGAGTGATCTCTGCAGGGGGCTTTGGTGGGACAGATATAGATGTGCACACACACATACACACATATGCATATGTGTGTATATGTCTTGGTGGTGCAGTGAGTAGAGTAACTGGCTTAGAGCCAGGAAAATTCATCTTCCTGGGTTCAAATCTGATCTCAGACACTTACTAGCTGTGTGACCCTGAGAAAACCGTTTAATCTTTTTTTTTTGCCTTAGTTTCCTCCTATGTAAAATGAGCTGGAGAAGGATTTAGCAAACTTCTCCAGTATTTTTGCCAAGAAAATCCCAAATGTGGGTCATAAAGAGTCAGACATGATGGAAAACAACTGAACTGAGTTATGTATATCCCAGGAAATCCAGTAGGTGTGTGTGTGTGTGTGTGTGTGTGTGTGTGTGTGTGTGTGTGAGTGAGACACACATATATCCCCAGAGGAACATTAGACATCAGAAGACAAATCCTGATGGAGATCTAAATTGTTAGAAACGTATTTCCATGTATATTTGGGAGGGTGGAATTCTCATGAAATCTCTGTTTTCACTCACTATCTTCATTGATGATTTATGCTCGCTGGAGAATGTGTTCTAGGTTATGGAGAAGGAGTGCTCTAATATCAATGTTTTTCATCCATTTCCAATGAATACTTTTGTTCCGCTTTTCATCCATTGCCAATAAATACCTTTGTTCTAAGTGAACTCTGTTCTCTGGCTGACTATTGAAAAGTAAACACATCAGTGGAGACTCATGAACTATAATTTAAGGAGTGTGGATACATTCAAACTTCAAGGAGGTTGTAATCGAATGGGGGAAGCTGAATAGTTATGTGTGTGTGGATATAGGAGAGGAATTAATATGTTCAAGAACACAAGTTGGTGAGTTGTAGAATGCATGTGACTGACTCAGATACTTTCCCACTTCTAGTTCCTAAGACAAGATATTGACGGAAAGCTAATCATTTTTTCATACACCAAGTTAGAATCTTATACCCTTTGACATTACCCCATTGTTTCCAGTTGTCCTCCCTAGGGCCAAGAAGAATAAATCTAATCTTTCTTCCTTGTGATAGTCCTTCAAACAGTTAAAGAGAACTATTATATTCCCTTTGCTCTTTTCTTCTGTAAGTTATAATTCTCAGTTCCTTCAACTTACCTTCCTGTGGCATGGCTTTTTTTTCTTTTTTTTTTATTAAAAGCTTTTTATTTACAAAACATATGAGTGATTTTTCTACATTGACCTTTGCAAAAACTTTTTTTTCCCAAGCTTTTCCCCTCCTTCCCCCCACCCCCACCCCTAGATGACAGGTAATCTAATACATACTAAATATGTTAAATTATATGACAAATCCAATACATGTATACATATCTATACAGTTATCTTACTGCACAAGAAACATCAGATCTAGAAAGAGGAGAAGAAAAAAAAACCTAAGAAGAAAAACAAAATGCATGGAAATATCCACAGAAAGCATTAAAATGCTGTGTGGTGGTTCACACTCTCACAGGCCTCTCTCTGGATGTATATGACTATCTTCATCGCTGAACAACTGGTTTGAATCACATCATTGTTGAAGAGAACCATGTCCATCAAAATTGATCATCGTATAGTCTTGTTGCTGTGTATAATGTTCTCCTGGTTCTGCTGATTTCACTCAGCATCGGTTCATGGCATGGCCTTTTTAATGGTGATTAGAGAGCAGAAATTTAAAGAAAGCATTGGACATTTTGTAGGAAATGTTCCCCATTCTCTCATAGATAATATATTGCTTTTCACAAACATACTTCCCCTGTTCTTTGTTATTCTTGATTCTACCATGTTCAATCTACACATGATGGGGTAGATCGTCTCATTTTATTTGCAGATCTGACAAGGGAAGTATGATGACAACTGCAAAGAGTATTGGTGAATGGAACAGAAGAAAGAGAAAATGACCAAAATTTCTTATTCCTTGGTGTCAGTTGTCACGTCAGTGTTCCTGTCATACCCATTTACTCATGGATTATTTTTTGAATCACTATAGGACCATTTCTGGCTTGTTTGCTAAAAACTACATTAGTAATAGTAAATACTACAGTAGTAGTAATATTAATTAGTAATACTAGATAGTGATAGAAAGGAGAAGAAAAATACATGTATACATAGATAGATAAGGCATTTATTAAGGCATTATCATGTGTCAAGTACTGTTCTAAGTGCTAAGGATAAAAAAAAAAAAACAACAACAACAACAAAAAAAAAACCTCAGAGAATAAGATGGTCTCTACTCCTAGGGAGCTTACATTCAAATTGGGGCAGATAAAACATAAAGGAGAATTGCTGTGAAGACAAGGAGAAAGACCAGGCAGTTAGTGGGGAAGTGGAGCAGTTCAGACAGAAAGTTGTAGGAGGGAAGTAAGAAAAGAGTCAACTTCTCTGTACTGTTTTTATGCTTGAAATTGATGCTTGAATCTTCTCCTTTGTTCTCATCTTGATCCTTAGGAAAGCATTTGTGGGCAGTGTGAGCATATTTCCCCTCCTGTTTGTTTAGCAAAGGGGAAATAAATGTATTTACTCCAAGATAATAGTATTGTTGATAGATGGGGCTAGTAACTAGAAGGAAGTGAAGATAGGGAAGAAGGATCCATAGGATAAAGTGACAGCAACAACACTTAAGAAAACTCTGGAGGGCTTTGTTTATCTCGTCTGGTAGATATAGGGCAGAAAAATGAAATTTGCTTTGTATCAGGAAGTGATTGACTAGCTGGCAGGACTCTGAAACTGGAACTGCCATTGGGAGTGGAGAGGAGCAGGAAGCAGTCTGGCCAAGACAGGATTTGTAAGGGAGGGAGCCTTTGCCAGAGAAGCCATCAGACTCCAGACTGTGTCTTGAGGAATTTACATATTCTTTTAGGAGTAATGGTTCAAGGATTTCTGATTTGTTTTCCTCCTTTTAATAAAACTTCCTTCTGTAATAATGTGAGCTACCTGCTTGCAAGTAAGGGATTAGTCTCAGTATACTGGGAGACTCAGTCATGCATTTCCCCAGGTTTCTTGGTTGTCAGTGATGAGCCAAAAAAAAAATCCCCAAAGTGTACTCTGGTCATTGGGTCATGAAAATGTTACACAAGGATTACTCTGTAATATCACAGAATTTAGAGTTTGATAAATTTCATTTCAGATTTTGTTGGTTGAATAACAGAGGGATAGGTTATTTGTTTATTTATTTATTTTGCTGCTGAGGCAATTAGGGTTAAGGGACTTGGCCCAGGGTCACACAGCTAGGAATTGTTAAGTGTCTGAGGTCATATTTGAACTCAGGTCTTCATGACTTCAGGGCTGGTATTCTATCCACTGCCCACCTAGCTGCCCCAGGTTATTTATTCTTTAATTGGAATTAAACTATGTTATTTCCTCTACAAAGCATTTATTGAGTACCTAAGATGTGCCTAACACTGTGCTAGTTACCAGAGAATAGATTTGGACTCAGGAAGATGAATCTTCCTGACACCAGGCCTGGCACTCTATCCACTGTGCTATCTAGCTGTCCCTAAATAAAATAAAATGTAGAATGTTAAAAAGGGAAATAATTATATTGATCTAACAATATAATTTTCCCCATTCAATTTCTTATACTTTCTTAAGTCTATTTACAAACCCTAGGTTAAGAATCCTCTGATATTACTCAAGCCTTTTATTTTATAGATTAGGATAGAAAATGAGTCCCATAAAAGTTAAATGACTTGCTAAAACTCATATATATATATATATATATATATACATATATATGTATATACACACATACACATATACATACAATATAGTGAGGGGCAGAGTCAAGACTAGAACTTAAGTCTCATGATTCCTAATTTAATGCTTTTCCACAAGCCCCTGAGAAATTAAAGAAGCTAAACCTACTTTAGGCTAGACAGATTTGGCTTCTCTGTTTTATTTCATGGGACTTTGGATCTCTAATATTTCCTAGCTTTGTGATTCTGGGCAAGTCCAGAATCCACTTGACATTTGCTTCCTTCAATTTCCTTATCTGTAAAAAAGCAGATGATATTAATAATATATAACTCCTGGGGTTGTTGTAAAGATCAAATAAGATAATTATTGAAAAGTACTTAGCACAATGACTGGCACATAATAAGTGCTATATAAATGGTAGTAGTAGTTTGTTTTTAGGCTTTTCCTTGTATTGTAGGATGGAGAGAAGGTAGGTGATGTAGTCTGCAGGTTGGGGTTACAGGATCTAGGCCAAATAGGTCCTGGTGCTATCTTTTAAAATGTTTATAATTTAACATACTTAAGGAACTTTCTTAAGAGAAATATACATACTTTAAATGAAGTAATATTAAAGAATAGTTATTTCAAACACAAAAATGTGCCTTGACATGATTCCTCCCTCTATCACCTTTTTCAAATCAGTTATAAAAGGAGTTCTCTGAATAAATGGGAAGAAAAAAATTACAGCAGCAACAACAAAAAGGCCAGTTGCCATTAATGAAATCAAATAGTTGTTCACTATAGCATAAGGACTAAAAGAAATCAGTAACAGTTCAGATGAAATGGTACTCTAGATGAGAAATTCCTTTGGGTAGGAATTAATGGTCAAACAAACTGTAGTTCACTCCCCAATTACTCAGTGACTCACTCTCCAAATCCTCCTGCCTTCATGTCTTTCTTTCTTCCTTCTGGTTTCTCAATTCAGTTTTTTTTTTTGTTTTTTGTTTTTTGTTCTTGAAAAGGACTATGACATCAGGGAGGTGATACCATGACATGCAAGTGAATTGGATTTAAGTGAGGGAGGGCTGGGCCAAGTCACCAACCTCACTTTCTCCTCCAGAGCCCTCTGTGTCCAGTGTCATGATAAAGGTCAGGATGACTGCAGATGACCCGGGATGAGTATTTTAAAATACCTGGTGAATATATAATAAATGCTCCTTATTCCCTCCTCCCTAATGTCCTTCCTCTTAATTTTGTAATTGGAAAAGCAAGCAGAAAGATCCAGTTGGCTTTATGGCTTTGGTTTATTTTGCAGTTTGTTTGGTGATTTGCCTTGGTTCTTGACCTCTGTTGTGTCAGCATTAGTGCTGTTGGTCCTTCACTTTCGAAGAAGACCAATGACAGTACAAGGTGATATCTCATATGGATTGGATGGGAAGTTGAGTTGCACAAAGTTATTGGCCGAACTTTCTCTTCCAGAGTCTTTTAAGTCTAGTGGCAGGACAAAAGTGATGACGATTGTTTATAGCCCAGGGTTTCATGATAGCCTTGGAGTCTTTGATGTCCCACTAAACTCCCAGGGCTCCACAGCACCTGTTGAAAATGTTTCCTGGCCATTGCAACAAATTGTTCTCATCTGCCTATTGCACTCATTAGGTGACATAACTATCGGGTACCCTCAAACTGGTTTGGACCATCTCCCCAAGTTGCTGTGCATGCTAAGCAGGCCCTCACACCAGAAATGCCAGTCTGCTCCTTGAACTTCCCATATGCTCCTCCTCTAGCATAGTATAGAAAAAAGATCACCATAGTTAGGATTCTTTCAGAAAAAATTAAGATCTTGACTTCTATTGTAAGTAAAATTTTAGTTTAATTTATACAAACATCTCCTCCTAGTCTTCCACTAAAGTCCAAAATGAAAATGGAACCCTGCTAATCAGAGAGATCTGTAGAAACTTGATGAGATCTATTTCCTCATCTGTAAAATGGGGATAATATGCAGCTTGCTGAGTGATATAGTGGATCAAAGGCTGGATAGGAAGGCCTGAGTTCAAATCTGAATTCATACTCACTATGTGACTCTAGACAAGTCACTTAGTCTCTGACTGCCTCAGTTTCCATATCTGAAAAATGGGGATAATGATAGTCCCTACCTTCCAGGGTTGTTGTAAGGATGAAAAAGGATAATATTTATAAAGCACTAGGTATTCATATTCTTTTCCTCATAGGATTGTTGTATGGCTATAATAATATAATGCAAGTAAATCACTTTTAAAATTTTAAAACATTATTAAAATGTCAATTATTATTACTGTTCTGAGTTGTGATAGGACCACATTTGTAGAATTATATTCTGTTCTAGATGCCATATCGTAGGAAGGACTTGGACAAGCTGGAGAGGCAACAGAGAAAGGAGCCTCCGGTGTAAAAAAGGGCCCAGAACATATGCTACAGGAAGACAATTGTATGGAAATTAGATTGCTTAGCACCTTTAAGATATTTGAAAGACAACCCAAATGCAAGAAGGAAGAGGCTTGTTCCTAAGAGGAAAAAAACTAGGAACAATGAGTGGAACTTATAGAGAGATAAATTACAGGGTTGGCAAATTTCCTAACAACTAGATCTCTCCAAGGTGCACTGGGTTGTGTCAGGATAGAATGGTTCTCCTTCTCTGGTTATCTCTAACAGTGACGATTGAGCACTTGTGGCATGTGTTGTAGAAGGTTTTTTTCCATGTATGAATTGGATTAGATAGCTTTTGAAGTAGCCTTCAATTTTGAAATTCTATGATCCTCATTTTTGTGATGATAATGTTTTAGATCTAGAGCTGGTAAGGTCATAAAGGCCATATCATCCAACCTCCCATTTTTAATTATGTGGAAACTTAGTCATAGAAAGGTTAAGTGATTTGACCAAGCAGGCTAGTAGGCAGTGTCAGGGATGTAAATGGAATGTAGGTCTTTTATTTCAGGTAGACACAATCTTTGAAAAATTCTGTGATAAGAGGTAAAAAATTGGTTGTCAAAACAAATGCTTTAATGGTGCTCAAAAATGGACATGTCTCATTTAAAATGAAAATATACTCAAGTTCAGTTTAATATCATATGTAAAAATTATCTGAGGATTAAAGCTGATATGGTGCTGCTATATTAATCATACATGAAAATTATAGAAAGCATCAGACTGTGCCTCTTAGAGTGAAATTTGGCAACTCTTTTGTTAGTTATAATTATCTTTTTCTTAATTAGGTTTGTCTGATTATTGGTTTTTTAAAATATGTGCATATTTTAAGGATCACAGAAAAGTCAATTTTCAGAAAAGCTTCATTAAATTTGGTTTTACAGACACTGTGTTGTGCATACCAAAAAGTGGGGACATATGGTATCACTTCTGATATAACATTTTTTTATAAAAAACAAACAAAAAAAACTAACTTAGAACTGTTCCCCCTAGCAATAATATGAAATTTTCATTGGTAAAAATTAATTTAAAAATTTAAGAATATGATTTCAGATCAATTGCCAAATGTTTGCTACTTTCACTATGAAAAAAGAGAGGTTTAAAATAATAGCTTAAAAATGAAAATGACAGACAACCCAGTAAAATTAGCATTATTACTGAGCATAAACATACTTGTAAAAGAAGTAACTTAAAATACTTTTGATTAGTAATTCCTCATAGATGTTTTGAATTAATTTTTTTTTCTAGGACAGCATGTGCATAATTCGAAAGTGACTTTCTATGTATTGGGGGCTAGTGAGAACAGAGGCTGACAAAAAGGAAATAACTAGGGCTGATATCTTAAGTGTAGAGATTAGGGAAGTTTGGCTAGTGATGGTCATTCTAGACAGCACAAAAAGGTCTTCTCGAGGAGGTAGAAGCTGAGGAATTGAATTGAATTAAATAAAAAATATTTATTAAATGTACATTGTGTGCCAAGTACTGCTAGGACCAGAGAAAAATGAAATAACTCTTGCTCACAAGTAGCTTATATTCTACTAGGGTAGACAACAGGTGCATAGATAAGCAAGTATACAAGTTACAGAATAATGTCATGTGACTTAAAGATAGGGAAGCAGTGGAAAAACCAATAAACTAGGGATTCCAGAAAGGCCTGTGTGGAGGAGGCATTTGATCTGAACCAATCACATATAGCATATAACAATCACAACAAAAGTAATAGATTTGATTTATACAGTGCTTTGCAATTTAAAATGCTTTATAGACATTATCTCATTTGATTTCATTTGAAGGGAGCCAGGAGTTCTGAGAAGAGTCAATAGAGAAGGAAAGCATTCCAGCTATGGATATGCAAAGGCATAGAGACAGTACATGTTATGGGGAGCTGCAAATGAGCTAATTTGGTTGGAGTATAGAGTAGATGAGGTAGAATCATGAATAATCAGACTGGAAATATAGGTTTCCATATTTCTTGTTTTTTTGAAGAATTTTATATGCCATACAAAAAGGTTTACTATTTTATTCTAGAAAAAAACTTAGGATAATCTACAGATTCACCCCTTCATGTCCAGATCCTAACTCAAAATTGTGCCAACTTACATAGATAAGTCAAAGCTTGCTATCATCACTGGACTACTTGTTGGGACCATAGGGATATAGTCCACACTTGAGACTCTAAAGCATTAACTAGGCCTATTGAACTACCCAGGTGCTCACTGTCAATATCAATAATCAGTCATGGAGACCACCAACTTATAATAATGATAGATCCAATACCCATGAACATTATTGGCCCTAAAAGCCCAGGAACATAGTGTTAATTGAGAATGGGGGAAGGAGTAGGGCTTACATTCATTTTTGTTTGAATTTTTTTTTCCCTTGAATACATTGATTTCTTAAAAACATAGCAGAGAAATAAAATAAAAACCTGGATACATTGATGTTAATGCTACTTTGATGGAGTATACAATTGAATTGGAAATAATTTTGTAAATAGAAAAAGTACTAACTATGCAGGGTCTTTTTCTATGTTACATAGTAAATATTTATTAAGCACCTATTGTGTGCCAGGCACTATGCTAAGCACTGACCATACAAAACAAAATATATCCCTTGTTCTTGAGAAGCTTATAACCTAATGGGGGAGTCAGCACACAAAGAACTAAGAATAGACTACACAAGATAAATTGGAAATAATCAATAGAGGAAAAGCACCAGAATGAAGAAGGATTGTGAAAGGCTTCTATAAAAAAGAGGAAAAGTGTTGTGTCTTTAAGTATTCACTTTTGTGACTTGTTGAGTTGTACCTTTAAAGATTCACTTTTGTGACTTGTTATTTTTCAGTTTCGTTTGACTTTTCATGATTCTATTTAGGATTTTCTTTGCAAATATACTAGTAGTTTGCCATTTACTTTTCCAGTTCATTTTCCAAAGGAGAAAACCAAGAGAAAAAAAGAGTTAAGTGGGCTCATACAAGTAGTAAGTGTCTTACTACTTGTCAGATTTAAAATCTGGTCTATCCCAACTTCCAACTGGGCACTCTTTCCATGTACCATGTAGCTGCCTTCTTCTCTCCCTCACTGCCTCTCCTGTGCTAAAGCTCCTTTAATTTGTAATGTATTTTCTTTTTCTTTGGTCTCTTCACATTTATTTTCTTAATCCTTCTTCCATTGTACTACTAATTCTACTTGGAGATAGCACAATTCCAGATGATAATGAATATAGGCATGTCTTGATATAATGATATAATGATAGTCATGTCTTGTGTGCAAATGGCCAAGGTGGAGCAGAACTGAAGGTAATTAGAGTTGAGGAATTTGAGGAAATGTGAAGTTGGGGAGTTGAGTGAGAGAGGCTGCTGTTGGATAGTAAAATAAACTTTGGACTTGGACTTATTAGAGACCAGGACTTGAAACCTGCTCCTCATACTTAGTAGAAATTATGAACATGAGCAAATTATTTAAAAAGGAAAAATAGAAATGTGTTTCTATGGTAATTTCAAGGGGGGAATCTTAAAAACTTGGAGTTCATATTTGGGGAAAATGATTATAGAAGGATGTGTTCCAGTGATTTGGTAGGTAGTGATCAAAATTTCTTTCCTAGGAAAAAAAATGTTTTTTTTTTTGTTTGTTTGTTTTGTTTTGTATGAATCAGCATGATGTCCTAGAAGAAGCACCTGTTTTGGAGTCAGAGAATCTGGGATTGACTTTTGGATTTATATTGACTATCTTTGTGATCTTAAACAAGTCACTACTATTTTTTTATCTGCAAAATATAAGAGGCCTGCCTTTGACATTTGAAGTCCTACCGAACTCAAAATTTATGAATCTGTTGTAACCTATGACCTAGTACTCTGGGCTTACACACACACATCTTGGGGATATATCTCCAAACCACATCTCTTTTTCTTGGTAAATATGAATGAATACTAACTGTGGTAGAATCTAATTTATTTGAAATTCTAGTACTGAGGGAAGCTATTAAATTTAATGCCTATGTGATAATGCCTTCCCCGTTTATGGATAAATAAGGTAAGTGATCAAGTTGTAGAATTTGGGGAAATTTTTTTTAAAAAAAGATTTATAACTACAAAATTATAAGATTATTTCTGTAGCTCATTCTCTAGTTTTTTTATTCTTTTCTTTTCTTTTATTTTTTTTTGCTGAGGCAATTGGGGTTAAGTGACTTGCCCAGGGTCACACAGCTAGGAAGTATCTGAGACCAGATTTGAACTCAGGTCCTCCTGACTTCAGGGCTGGTGCTCTAACCACTGTGCCACCTAGCTGCCCCACTCATTCTCTAGTTTTGAGGCCATTTGCAAAAGAGGAGTTGCAAAATATATTTTTAATCATTGCAGTAACATTGAACATCAGTTCCCAGCTTTCCACAGTGAACACTTTGGAGGGCAGCACCTTTATGGTAGATAAGTGAGATTTGTTGCATTTGTCAAATCTGTCTTTTTAACCTGTAGTTTTGTACTATATTAGGGCACTGATTATGCTGAATATATATTACAAGTAGGCAAAAGTCCTCATATCAATACTACTGAAGATTATATTTTGGGTAATGAGACCTGAAAGTATGGCTAATGTCAAAGTATTCAGTTATTAGTCATGTGGCCTTCATAGCTGAATTATCTATTTCCTCATTTAAGTATACCTGGAATCATCTTTTTTAATAGAGATGTATCCTAGTCTTAAAGATGCTTGCTGGAGATCCTTTCCTTGAATGACCAAGTTGAGAAAAGAGCCTTTATGTAGGTTGGAGTGACAAAAATATTGTCTAATGAGAATGTTTGTCTGTGTGTGTGTGTGTGTGTGTGTGTGTGTGTGTGTATCAGCTTCATGACCAAAAGTATTTAGACTCAGGGCCATGATAGTTAGAATCATAACCTCATTGAATCAGATTTAAAGCCCTCTAATTTTATAGATGAGAAAACTTCAATCCCAAAGAGATGAAGTGTTTTGCCCAAAGTCACATAGTAATTGGTAGAACCAAGATTTGTGCTTGTCTAGTTATTACAAATGCAGGGCCTTTTTCCACTGTATCACATGGCCTTGATTTAAAAATTTCAAGGTATAGAGACAAATCCTCTAAGAACCATTTCCTCCCTGGGGAATTTTTAAGACTATAGGATCTATGAATCTTGATCTAGAAGGACTTGAAAGGCTACATAATCCAACCCTCTCATTTACAAGTGAAACAGACAGCATGGTACAGTGGAAAGAATCCTGATCTTGGAGATTGTGGACTTAAAGTTCAAAAATTGACTGCCACTTACTCCTGGTGTGACCTTGATTCACTTAATCTTCAAGGCTTTAACTTCCTTCAGTATCACTATCCTATATCCAATATTCTTTCTCTAATATTACTTAATCTTCAAGAGGTTTGCATTAGATGTCCATATAGTTCTTTCCATTTCTAGATCTGGAAATGGCTTCCTCATGAACATACAAACTGTAAGTGGTAGAACCAGGATGAGAAGCCAAACCTTCTGATTTAAAATTGAGTGTTCTTTTATTTATACTACATGGCTCCCAATGTAAGCCTTCTGGATTGTAGTCATAATTTAGCTAAAAGCTGTTGCCTCCCTGGAGGGACACCTCATTAATAGAGGAATTCTGTTTTTTTTTAGTGATCAGCAATGAGGGATATCTCATTTAAGATACTGCTATAAAGTGATCTAAGCCTTAGTTTCTTTTCAGAAACCATTACCTATTATTGCTAAGCAAAGAACCACATAAAATGTTGATCTTATTGATGTTTATTGTAAGAGAGTCAGAGCTGCAAATAGAAGTTCATTAGTTGAGGAGGATAGATGCATGAATTAGGCTTCAGCATACAGGTCCTGACAAAAGAGAGCATAGAAGGTACATAGAAACAAAATTAGGATATTTCTTTCTCTCAGCTATAGGCTTATAAGATTTAGAGCTGGAAGAGATCCTGAAGATTATCCTAGCCCAGAAATTCTTAACCATTTTTCTGTCACAGACCCTTTTGGCAGGTGATGTCTATGGACCCCTTCTCAGAATAATGTTTTAAATTAATTTAAAAATAAGTAAAATTGCAAAGGAAATGGATTATATTGAAGTAGTTCTAAAGCTAATTTTAATTTTAAAAACTAATTTTTTGGGGGTGGGGTTAATTGGGGTTAAGTGACTTGCCCAGAATCACATAGCTAGTTAAGTCTGAGGTCTGATTTCAACTCAGGGTTTTCCTGCCTCCAGGGCCGGTTCTCTATCTACTTTGCCACCAAGCTGTTCTATTTTTTTTTAAGTTAATGGATACCAGATGAAGAATACATGAACTAGTCCAACTGCTTCATTTTACAGATGAGGGAACAGGTCCGTGAAAACATGATCATTCAAGTCATAGGTAACAAGGTTAGGTTCAGCCCCTCACCCTTTCCCTGCAAATGTAGATCCATAGCATGCTCTGCAGTGTGCTGTTCTCAGGAGCTGTGAGAGAGTGAAGAAGAGGTTAATATCCACGTTGGAACAGCACTGCTTCTGAAGAAGGATTAACCTCTGTAGCTGTTTTGCTTAGCGAGTTTGGCCTTCCTCAGCTTTTAGCACAATCCATTTGTGGCTCTGGAGCAGCATTAGACACACTGACACTTCTGCAGCCTTGTCTTCCAGAATGATGCTTAGCTACTAAGAAATGATGGAGTACCACCTGCCTTCCTTGAACTGCCTGACCTGTGAAACTGTCTGCGATGAAAGGAATATTAAGAGGCAAAGTTTCTTGAAAACAGTGAGCTGCATAGGGTCTATGCTGTTCTAGGCTGGTTTTGTTCTTTGAGAGGGATTTTGCCTTTCTTCATATTCAACTTCACAATAGTGAATTGTAATTTCAACATTTGTTGGTGAATTATTGAATTTCTCTAATTGATAGGCAGTCTTTCTCTGAAGAAGGCTCCAATTGCCTATTCTTTTCTTTTCTTTTCTTTTTTTTTGTGGGGGATGAGCCTCATGCATTGTCATTTCTCTTTATGTACCAAGAATGTTGGTTTATTATCAATATTTTCCACTCCTCTAAATGTTCTTTGATATTTCACCCAATTTGCTTTTTTTTGCAAGGCATTTGGGATTAAGTGACTTGTTCAGGGTCACAGCTAATAAATATTAAGTGTCTGAGGCTGGATTTGAATTCACATCCTCTTGATGTTAGGACCAGCATTCTCTTCACCATGTCCAGCTGCCCCCACTAATTGACTTTTATTTTAAACACATCAAAACCAACCCAAACTCTGTTTACATAAATAATCTGTTGATGGGAAAAAACATGAAAAACAGATAAAAGTCATGGAAATTTAAGCAATGAAAAGCAATCACTAATACAAATAGGACAAAAGAGCCCAGCAACAAAATCTCACCTCACTGATACTTGATTTCCTTGCCAAAGAATTAGCAACACCAATTGACTTTTAAAAAATCTATTTGTCAGTGACCAATGAGGAACTTAAGAAAAATAAGAATAAATGGTTTCATCAGGGAAATGTCTGATTTGAAGAAGTGAGATGAGCATGTTGTATAGTCTAAATATAAAAAGAACATGGTTGAGTGTTTCACTTCTTTTTTTTTTATTAAAGCTTTTTATTTGTATAACATATATATGGGTAGTTCCCCAACATTGATCTTTACAAAGCTTTCCATTACACATTTTACCCCCAGTCTCCTCCCCTCCCCTCAATGGCAGGAAGTCCACTACATGTTAATAATGTTGAAATGCTTGAGAAGTTATGCAAGAAAAATCCTATCTACAAGAAAAAAAAAAGAATCATAGAAAGGCAACACAATGCAAGCAAATGTCAATAGAGATCATGAAAATGTTACGTTGTGGTCCATATTTCATTTCCCTCTCTCTGGGTGTATATGGTTTTCTTCAGTGAACAATTGGAACTGGTTTGAGACAATTCTTTGTTGCAGAGAGCCATGTCCATCAGAATTGATCATCATGTAATACTGTTGTTGCTGTGTATGATGATCTCCTGGTTCTGCTCGTTTCACTCAGCATCAGTTCATGCAAGTCCCTCCAGGCTTCTCTGAAATTGTCCTGCTGGTCGTTTCTTACAGAGCAATAATATTCCATAACATTCATATACCCTAATTTATTCAGCCACTCTCCAATTGATGGGCATCCCTTCAGTTTCCAGTTTCTAGCCACTACAAAAAGGGCTGCCACAAACATTCTTGCACATGTGGGTCTCTTTCCCTCCTCTAAGATCTCTTTGGGATATAGGCCCAGTAGAAACACTGCTGGGTGAGTGTTTCACTTCTAACTTCACAATATTATAAAATAGATATATGGTTGGATATAGGTAGATTGATATTAGATTTGTTAAGCACTTACTATGTGCCACATGGAGGCAGCTAGGTGCCTTAGTGAATTGAATTCTGGGCCTGCAAGAACTGAATTCAGATGAAATTTCAGACACTAGTAATGTGACTCTGGATAAATCTGTTTGTTTTAGAAAGAAATGGTTTGCCAAGAAAATCCCATGGAAAGTATTGGCACTCTATGGTCCATGGGGTCAAGAGGAGTTGGACATTGACAATCTGTTGATCAACAACTATGAAAAAAGTCCTTGCTTATATTGGCAGGGGAAGAGAAAAAGGGGAAGAGTCTGGAGGGTTGGGAGCTGAGTTGAGTTAGAAGTGTTAGAAGCCATTACAGTTTTATCCCCACCTGTGGCATATCATCTTCATCAGATTAATGATAAATTCTTCCTCCATTAGAAGAAAATACCTGGACATTAAGTTATATACTGGGGAGACATATAAAAGCAAGTCCTGCCCTCAAGGATACATTTTAATGAAGGAAGGAAGAAATGCATTTATCAAGTGCTTACTATATATCAGGTACTGTAATAAGAAAAAGAAGTGCTAGAAATTGGGAATGGTACACATCTAGAAAAATAGTGAGGAGACCACAGAAACTAGCAGGATGTCCTGTTTGCAAAACAGAACTGGGGAGATTAGGAAATGGAAACTTGGTTTTCACTGAGAGTGAGTTTGAGAGTGGAGAATAAAGCCATGACTGGAAGACAGAAAGAAATTAAGAGTTCAGGGAAGATTTCTTATGCCTTGTGTGGAAGGAATACCATGTTAAATAGGACTTGGCCAGGAATTGTATAGAATGGGCAAGCATGAATGGACTGTGATTTGTGTCATTGAAAGGAGCATATGAGATGATGATATCACAAATCCATTTGAATTAAAAGTCCTTAATGGTGACCTGCTATTGGGTTTTTTTTTTTTGCTTTTTTTTTTGTTTTTTTTGCTTTCAGTATAGCTAAAGCATCAGCAAATATGTACATTTTGATGGGGCATGGGGAAAGTAAACATAATTTGTTATCTATTTAAAGGAACAAAAAGTTGTATTATGGTGGAGTCATGGAAGATGTGTGTGAGATTAATTAATGTTATTTCCTTGGACATAAATATTTAAAAACTTTGTATGAATTCATTTCAATTTCCACTCAGTGTTCTCTAATAACTGCTATTGCTGTTGCCATCTGACATCCTTGTTAAATGAAAGATTAGCAAGGGTTAGAAAGCTGTTAAAAACAGATTAGCCTCAAATTGAAGCAAGGTTATAAAGAATACTTCTGGCACTTGGGCTGAGTCCCAAGAAATATGCTCAGGAGGAACATCATGAAAGCCAACCTCCATTTCAGTTGTACAGACTTGGGGTACAATGTATGTATGTGTGTGTGTGTGGGGGGGTAGAGAATAAATACAGAAAGCCAGGAAGCTAGGGAATTCACACTGAAGATTCAGTCACTGCAGCAATCTGAATTTTGGACTCAACCCTGTGAA
>JAJPUD010020580.1:0-24438 GCA_023553655.1 Myrmecobius fasciatus | reverse complement strand
ATTGACCTTTACAAAGCTTTCTGTTACAAATATTTCCCACTAGTCCTCTCCCCTCCCCTAGATGGCAGGAAGTCCACTACATGTTAATTATGTTAAAATACTTGACAAATCGTATATATGTATACATTTTTCCACTTATCTTGCTGTGCAAGAGAAATCGTATCTACAAAAAGAAAAAAAATCTGAGAAAGGAAACACAATGCAAGCAAAAATCAATAGAGAGCATGAAAGTGTTATGTTGTGGTCCACATTTCATATCCCTCTCTCTGGGTGTATATGGCTTTCTTCACTGAACAATTGGAACTGGTTTGAAACATTTCATTGTTGAAGAGAGCCATATCCATCAGAATTGATCATCATATAGTATTGTTGCTGTGTATAATATTCTCCTGGTTCTGCTGATTTCACTCAGCATCAGTTAATGCAAGTCTCTCCAGGCCTCTCTGAAATCATTCTGCTGGTTGTTCCTTATAGAACAATAATATTCCATAATACTCATATACTATAATTTATTCAGCCATTCTCCAACTGATGGGCATCCATTCAGTTGGAATAAGAAATATTTGACAAAAAAATTTGAGAAAACTGGAAAATAATGTCAGAAACTAGGCATTGACCAACACTTAACACCCTTTACCAAGATAAGGGCAAAATGGGTTCATGATTTACACATAAGGTGATACTATAAGCAAATTAGGAGAACAAGAGGTAATTTCTCTCAGATCTGTGGAATTTATGGACAAAAAAGATCTAAAGAAAATTATGAAATGCAAAATGAATAATTTTGATTATATTAAATTAAAAAGATTTTGTACAAACACCAATGCTGATTAGAAGGGATGCAAAAAACTGGGGGGAAAAAAGGCCTCATTCATAAAAGAGAACTGACTCAAGTTTGTATTGATATTCAAAGGATATTAACAATTTTCAGATGTAATTAAAACTATTTCTAGTCATATAAAAATGCTCTAAATCACTGTTGATTAAAGAAATGCAAATTAAGACAATTCTGAGGTACCACTACACACCAGATGATAAGATGGCTAAGATGATAGGAAAAGATAAATGTTGGAGAGAATGTGGTAACACTGGGATACTAATACATTGTTGGTGGAATTGTGAACTGATCCAACTATTCTGGAAAACCGTTTGAAACTGTGCCCAAAATAATGAAAAATTCAAATTTTCATCTGCAAAAAAATCAGATTTTCTTTGGTAGGGATTAAGTCACAAGAATAATAAAGGATAGCAGACATAAGGAAGTTCTGGAAGGCCATCCTTTATAAAGACATTAAATTAAGCCTTAAATGCTAAGCCTCCCATTGATGATACTCTAACTTCTAAAACAAGAAACATCATTATGAAGGGTAAATTTAGATCAGGAAGACCTTTAAAAACATTCAATGGAATCCTTATTAATCCTGATGTTAGAAAATTGCTAATTATTTTATCATTGGACAGATGTGATTTGAACTATAGTGTGTAGTAGTTAAATCATTATTATAATGAATTGCTATAATGTGTTTTGCTATTGCAGAGGTCCAGCCTCTGTGGGGAACTAGGTTCTTGAATGGAGGGTTGGAGTCGGCGAAGGGGAACAAGAGACTGCACACTCTATGTCAATCTATGTTGTGGTCATCAAGTTCAATTTATTGGCAAAAGCTTGTTCAAATTATTCGAGAAAGCTTGTGATTTTTATAGTCTTACAAAGTTAGAGATAGGACAATTATTTGGCTAAGATTACAAAATTTTCTTGGGGCCCAGAAATTCCCAGGACCCCAGGTGCAATGCTTCTTAGAAAAAAAAGAGAATGTACAGAGTAAATTCATCAAACAATATAACAATAGTGAAACTTTAACTAAAGGTAAATGTACCTTGTGGTCATCACGTCATATCTGGCAGAACATGAGCTTCTCTAAAAATGTCCCATTCACTTATTCCAAGACTTATACAATGCTTTTTAATTTTTTAACATGGTCATAAGATTTTTTAGAATAGAAACATTTTTTTCTCAAGAACTTATTTCCCTCAGCCCATTTATTAATCACTCGTACAATAGCTTGTTTTTGTGTAGCGGTCAGTAAACCATGCAATGGCCTACTTCTCTTACTTTTTTCCCATGACTTACTTGCTACCAATGTGTCCATCTATCACTGATGTTTACTGTGCTTTTCATCATATCATTATTTATGTAAGCTCTGCATAGGGGAGTGGAGAACCAGGTTGATTGAATATGGAATTGTTTCAAACAAGAAGGAGTAACTGGAAATTTCTTTTGGAGTTTTGGGGGAAAGCGATCAATTTCCCAAGTTTCCCAGTCTCTAAGTTTGTTTAATGCTTCACTAGTAAAGAAACCTTTCATGTTTGGGCAGAAGGTACAAAGGGGCTTTTTGGGGGTGAAGGGCTTCGTGCTCAGCCTCATTGTGATGGATGAGTATATACATACAGCTATGCTAAGAACTCCTAGGAAAGGAATTAAGCACAAAATCATTAACCAAATGTATCCCCGAATGCTTAGTTCTGTAGGGGCTTCTTCATGTTGCCTTGAATACATGAGGGTCAAGACCCTATGGAGACCTTGTCATTCCACGCAGGGTCCTTGGCCTTGCACACATGGGGGGGGGGTCAGGCCCTCTGGAGACCTTATCATTCCAGGCAGCATCCTTAGCTCCCAGCATGCTATAAAACCTTTATAAAATCTAAAAGTATATAAAACTGTATTAAAAAAGAAAGAAAGAAAGAAACTATGCCCAAAAGGCTATCAAACTGCACACCCTTTGGTCCAGGAGTCTACTGGGCCTGTATAAAAAGAAAAAAGAACCCACATCTGTATACATGTTTATATCAGCCATTTTTGTAGTGGCCAGGAGCTAGAAACTGAGTGGATGTTGGGAATTGTTGGGAATGGCTGAATAAGTTACAGTATATGTTATGGAATATTCTTATTGTATATAAATCAATCAGCAGGATGATTTCAGAAAAGCCTGGATAAACTTACTTGAACTGATGCTAAGTGAATGAGTTGAACGAAGAGAACATTGTACATGGCAACAAGATTATACTATGATCAGTTCTGATGGGTGTGGCTTTTTCAATAATGAGGTGATTCAGGCCTATTCCAATGGATTTAGGATGGGGAGAGAAAAAGGATTGTGGGAATTGAATGTGGATTACAACATAGTATTTTCACTATTTGTTTGCTTTTTTCATTTTTTCTTGATCTGTTTTTTATTGTGCAGCATGATAAATGTGGAAATATGTATAGAAGGGGGCAGCTAGGTGGCACAGTGGATAGAGCACCAGCCCTGAAGTCAGGAGGACCTCAGTTCAAATGTGGTCTCAGACACTTCTTAGCTGTGTGACCCTGGGCAAGTCACTTAACCCCAATTGCCTCAGGAAAAAGCAATACATATATATATATATATATATATCACATGTTTAACATATATTGGATTGCTCACTATTTAGGGGAAGAAGGTGGGGGGAAGGGAGAAAAATCTGGAACATGCAAGGGTGAATGTTGAAAATTATCTTTGTATGTATTTTGAAAATAAAAAAGCTATTATTTATCCATAACACAGAATCAAGCTACAGAATCAGCAAGAACTAGCAAAGTAGTGAGGAGCAAAATTCAGATATTTTTCCTAATTTTATAACCAGAAGTTTCAGTTACTTATTACTGAGGGGAGATTCAAGGTTGACTGCTCTTGCATACTGCATCCCAAAATTATATACTGGGTTAGGAAATAAATGGATTGTTCATAATTTTATCATCACTTTTCTAGGGGCCCATAAAGATTCAGAAATAGATTATGTCTGCTGGGGAGACATTTAGTGACAAGGCAACATCTGTGAAAGACAATATTTTTATGGCTTTTTAAATGCATTTTTTTCTTAGCAAAAAAACAAAACAAAACAGGTGAGCAGCTGTGTTTAGACAGAAGGCAGCTATTTTTATCTTGACATCACTGAGGAAAAGCACACTAGGCTTGGATTACTTGTTTCATTTAAGGCAGAGTTAGTCATTTGTGATTCATCCTGGTTTGAAAAAGGTATTAAAAATTTATTGTAAAACTCCAGAAAGATTATCCACCAAAAGTTGCCTTTTCAAAAGTCCATGAACTTTGTACTTCACACCCATCAGACTAACAAAGCTGACAAAAGGAAAGTTATGGGAAAACAAGGATATTGATGTACTGTTGGAATTGTAAATTAATAAAATTCTGGAAAGCTATGGTGCCCCCCATTACTAAATTAATTGTGCATTACTAATTAAGCTACACCACTACTAGACCTATACCCTAAAAAGGAAAAATATGAATGAATGTATGTGTATATGTACATTATTATATAATGTATATGTTATAGTCAATGAATTACAAAATTATATGGCCTGTGGATTTAATGGAATACTATTGGATACCTCCAGACATTTTCACTGGCCAACTCCTATGCTGGGATAGCTTTCCCTCTTCTCCACCACTTGCTTCCTTCAAGTCCCAGATAAAATTGCACCTTCTAAGTCTAGTGTCTTTCCTCTGTTAACTACTCCTTTTTATAGTTTTTTTTTTATTTTTATAGTATTTTTTATAGTATATACAACTTTTACAATTTACAGTTGCATGCTATCTTCCCATCAGACTGTAAGCTTTTTGTTAGCAGACTTGTTCTATTTCTAGGACTTGTTTTTAAATGTTTATTGAATATTATACTATAAAGAAATTGTCAAAAAGATGGTTTCAGAGAGTAGATACAAGTAGATATGACATTGTAAAAATGAGCACAACTGAAAATGACTGAGCTACATTTATTGGGTCAGTTTGGTGGCTGGGCTGGGCTGGAGTCAGGAAACCTTCATGAATTCAAATCTGGTTTGATAATAGTGTGACCCTGGACAAGTAAGTCAACTTAGCTCAGTTTCCTTCAATTACTTCATCTGTAAAATGTGCTGAAGAAAATGGCTAATCATCCAAGTAACAAGAATAATCACCAAGAAACACGAAATGGAGTCATGAAGAGTTGGACAGAAAAACAAAACAAGAACAAAAATTAACATGAAATTTCAACTTTAAGAAGTGTGTTAATTTATTATATTATTATATTAGCTCATAAGATTAGGCTTAATCAAGGCTAGGAACTCCACATATCCCTGGAAATCCCCTTATTTAACCAAACATTTATCTACCAAAATGCTTAAGGAAAAAAAAATCAGCATTTAAAACTTTCATGTTTAGAAGGCACTATTATATAAAAATAGACAGTCACGTAACCAAACAACTTACATAAAAATTCAAGCTTTCTAGGCTGAACCCCTCTCACTAAGACATGCTTTTCCTGTGGTGCATTTGTAAATTTGTTCTAACTTGATGATATGACATTATCTTCAGTCACAACCATAAAGGGGTGTGCTGCATCATGAAGGCAAATCCTTAGGCACTTTTAAGTTTTCTGAGAAGCTTTCCTCAAGGTTTCCTATTGCCACTAAAATTTCTCCAGGTCAGTTATCTGATAAAGTTGTTTACTTTTCCTATCCATAACACAGCTTGACAGAATTTCCACTCATTCCACTGATTACATTACCACATACCATTGATTAATATGGTGACTTGTCTTTCATACGATTATGCAACCTAGTGATTATCTGAGCCAACTCGCCCTAGTAACTATAATACAGTAAAAAAGAATGCTAGACTTAACTGTTCAGGAAACTTGGATTCAATTTTAAAATTTTTACATTCCTAGTTATGTGACTAAATCACTTAAACCTCTGAACCTGTTTTCTCATCTGCAAAATAAAAATAATTCTTGCTCTATTTCACCGGGTTATTATGAATATGCTTTGTAAATCTTTGTAAGTGCTAAGTACTTATTACAACATCAGCTCATTAGGGTAATTTACAGTCTATACCTTAACCTAGGGATTAAGAATTTAAATCTTGGGGTAGCTAGGTGGCGCAGTGCTTACAGCATCAGCCCTGTCAAGAGGACCTGAGTTCAAATCTGGTCTCAGACACTTCCTAGCTCTGTGACCTTGGGCAACTCACTTAACCCCAACTGCCTCAGCAAAAAGAAAAAAAAAATTAAATCTCATGGATAGCAAATAAAAAAATTCAAAATCTTAAATTAAAAATACAATTAAAAACAGAAATATGAAAGCAATTAAGTCATTTTCACCTAGGGTGAAATTAGGAAGTGGATAGTTCTCTTTTTTTAGTATCCACCCACAAACCTCCCTCTATGTTTCATGCGTCTTTTCCTATCCCTGCATGGCTCCTTACTTTTTTTTTTTTTTATAAAAGCTTTTTATTTGTATAACATATGGGTAGTTCCTCAGCATTGAGCTTTACAAAGCTTTCCATTACAAATTTTACCCCCAGTCCTCTCTCCTCCCCTAGATGGCAGGAAGTCCACTACATGTTAATAATGTTAAAATACTTGACAAGTTGTGCAAGAAAAATCCTATCTACAAGAAAAAAAAAAATCAGAGAAAGGAAACACACTGCAAGCAAATATCAATAGAGAGAATGAAAATGTTATGTTGTGGTCCACATTTCATATCCCTCTCTCTGGATGCATATGGCTTTCTTCACTGAACAATTGGAACGGGTTTGAGACATTTCATTGTTGAAGAGAGTCATGTCCATCAGAATTGATCATCATGTAATATTGTTGTTGCTGCGTATAATGATCTCCTGGTTCTGCTCGTTTCACTCAGCATCAGTTCATGCAAGTCTCTCCAGGCCTCTCTGAAATCGTCCTGCTGGTCGTTTCTTACAGAGCAATAATATTCCATAACATTCATATACCATAATTTATTCAGCCACTCTCCAATTGATGGGCATCCATTCAGTTTCCAGTTTCTAGCCACTACAAAAAGGGCTGCCACAAACATTCTTGCACATGTGGATCCCTTTCCTTCCTTTAAGATCTCTTTGGGATATAAGCCCAATAGAAACACTGCTGGGTCAAAGGGTATGCAGTTTGATAACTTTTTGAGCATAGCTCCAAATTGCTCTCCAGAATGGCTGGATCCTTTCAGTTCCACCAACAATATATCAGTGTCCCAGCCTTCCCACATCCCCTCCAGCATTTGTCATTATCATTTCCTGTCATTTTAGCCAGTCTGACAGGGGTGTAGTGGTACCTCAGAGTTGTCTTAATTTGCATTTCTCTGATCAATAGAGATTTGGAGCAACTTTTCATGACTAGAGATGGTTTTAATTTCATCATCTGAAAATTGTCTGTTCATATCCCTTGACCACATCTATTGGAGAGTGGCTTGAATTCTTACAAATATGAGACAATTCTCTATATATTTTAGAAATGAGGCCTTTATCAGAATCATTAAATGTAAAGATGATTTCCCAATTTGCTTCCTTCCTAATCTTGTCTGCATTAGTTTTGTTTGTACAGAAACTTTTTAACTTAATATAATCAAAATTATCTATCTGGTGTTGAAGATCATTTTTGGACATAAATTTATTCCATCTCCACAGGTCTGAGAGGTAAACTATACTACGTTCCTCTTATTTGCTTACAATATCACTCTTTAGATCATGAACCCATTTAGATCTTATCTTGGTATGTGGTGTTAGGTGTAGGTCAAGCCCTAATTTCTTCCATACTAGTTTGCAATTTTCCCAGCAGTTTTTGTCAAATAGTGAGTACTTATCCCAAAAGCTGGGGTCTTTGGGTTTATCAAACACTAAATTGCTAAAGTTATTAACTAGATTGTCCTGATATCCTATCTTGTGTGCAGGGCTCCTTCCTTAATCCCAAAGTAGCAACACTCTCCATACTCCTCTCAAATTCCCTCACAAAATACATTTAGAAGGGTGATGTTATATAAATTCAACTAGCAGTATCATGTTTATTTTTGTACCTTTTATGGTACACTCCCTATACATAGTAGGCACTCAAAATGTTTGAAATAATAAATCCAAAATAAACATTTCATACAATCACCTCAATGTAATTTTCAATTCAATACTATGAATTTCTTATATAAAATTCAATTAAGTCTTTTATAGGCTACCAACATGCAAATTTGAATATGTACATGTGCATAGAAGTGCATAGAGAGTTCAAGAGGAAAACAATTTGGATTAGGCTACCAGTGTCAAAGGCTTCATGGAAATAGCACCTGAACTTGGCCATTAATGATAAATTTTCAGCATAAGAGAATATGGTTGAAGAATTACAGCAAAAACACAAAGGAAAGCAAGCAGCATTAGATTTAAAACACATTTTTACAACCATAACAAATGGCTATGACCTAATTGTAAATGAAAAATAATACTTTTTAAAAAAATTATCAATGAGGGAAGGGTTCTTAACTAAAAAAGAGATGATCATAGAAAATAAAATGGACTTGGAACACACCCTTTTGCAAGAGTGAATGTTGAAAACTATCTTTGCATGTATTTTGAAAATAAAAAGCTATTATCAAAAAAAGAAAATGGACAAGTTTGAATAGGATAGGTTGATTTGTTTTGTCTTAAGTTACAAAGTAGGGCTTCTTTTGGCAGGTAACAAAAGTAATGGAGAGACTATCAATGAAAAATACATTCAAGAGTATAAAAGTTCAAAAGGGGACGCAATCAGAGCAGTTGCTACTATCGTGCTATATTTATTATATACTTTAAAAATCACATAACAGAAATTCACTTTCATATAAAATCACCTCTTCTGTTCTTTGTACACTGAAACATTCATGTTTAAGTTCTTTTAAAGTTATTTTTAAAAAAGGAAGGAGTTTATAATAACACTGGAAAAAAGGAACCAAGGTAGGAACCAAGATTGTAGAGGGTTTTCGAATTTATTTAGAAAGCAAGGTTTTTAAGGTTTTTCCAACAGTAGTGTCATGATTCTATAAGGAAGACATTTTCATTAAATAAAATGCTTTTGAAATTTTAACCAGAATCTACTTGATAATAGCCAATGTACAATCTAACTGTTATATTTTTCCTCTTGAAACCAGGAATCCAAGCCTGATAGTTAATCATTAGCATATTATTAAATTAAAAATATACATTCTTGGTCACTAATTTTTAGATTGGCAACAACCTTCTTTTAGAAAAAACAAATATCTGTCTTACTAAATTGAGCAAATATTCTCAAAGGACCACAGTTCATATTTTTTAACAAAATGAGCAAAATCAAGTAAACAAAATAATAGATAGAATCAGGAAGTCTGTTGAAAATCTAGTTAATACTTCCTCCAGGAATTAAATAGGCACATTGCCATTCATATCCCTTTAGGAAAAGATGCTTTATGATTTCAAGTGGTTAAGTCTTTTACTTTATATCTTAAAAATCTATGTTAAATTTTTCTTTACTATCTGTTGTATTTTCCTCCAAAGAGCTCAAGATACTGTTCATTTTTTACTTTTAAGATTTTCATATACAAAAAGTAAAAAAATAGAAGTGAGAATGAAGCATTTAAGAGGTTGATGCTGTTAACTTTTAACCATCAAACAAGTTCTAAGAAAATAAAAATGGTATAACAATTCCTTTTCTTTTTAAAAGACTCAAGAACTTGGCATGATTCATTCTTTACATGTTTTATGCTATGTGATAAATTAGTGATTAAGAAAAAGAAATAAGATAGCAAAATTATTTTCAGTTTCTTCTCTTCTCTAATTTTATCTATGCTTGCCTAAAATTCTCCATATTTTTAAGTTTTTCTAAATTATTTGCCAGATAAGAACAAGCAACAATTATCTAAACTAATCTTGGATTACAATGTTACTTATACTACCATAATGCTTTTCATATGTCCATAGGGAATAAGAAATTGTAATACACAAAATTCACACAATAGTAGTACTGAAAAAAAATATTCAATTCAATATTGTAACATATGGTTAAGTTAAAGTTTTTCCATTTGTTTTCAAACAAATGCACACACCCCTGCACACACACCATTAGGTCAAATCATCATGAATCTTTCTCAACATATTTGAGAAAAATTTGTATAGACTATATAGCCTATGAAATGATTTAAAAAAGTACAAGTCCTGCCTACAGACAGTTTATGATGAGCTCTTTTCTAGCTTCTTCCAGGCTACAAACATTTTGTGAACAAAATGGTCTATATTAATCAGAGAGAGGGACAAATATGAATTCCCCCGCCCCTTTAATTTTACATTAGTTCCTCAATTTTCACTTCTCATTCTACCCCATCTTGTTTGTAGAACAGAAAACAGGTCCTTTTTGTTTTTTAATATCTGAATATCAACAGGGGTATTACATAGTATTTGTGCACATCCTTAGCAGTACTAAAGCATAGGCAGCATCAATCAAGTAGCTTTAAGTGCCTTGTAATATATTGGGCACTGTGCTAAGCCCTGGGGAAACAAAATAAGGCAAAAAAGGGAAAAAGACAGAAAAAGGAAAGAAATAAAAGAAAAATAAAAATAATGTTTGTGGGGGAAAGAAGATTATCAATTATCTCAGATATTAGTGCACTGCTACTTGAAGAACACAAAAACCCAACGATAGTTAGGAACCACTCATCAAAAAGTAAATTAGAAGCCTTGAAAGATTAAAGAAAGATTAATACTAAAATTATTTTGCTTTACAATATTTCATTTGGAATAATGGTCAAAACTGTCTTCATTCAAAGTCACTAATTTTTAAATTATGGGTTTTGGAGAAGAGTACATTCCGAATACCAAAGATTTTTTAAGTTTGTCTTGGAACAGGCGGGCAATATGACACAATAGAATTCCCTACAAGAAGTCACTGGCCCAGAAAAGATAAAAGAAATGAAGAGGAAAAGTGTTTTCCACTCACTTAAGGCAGGCTTATTCATTTCAAGCACTTTCATTTACCTCCTCCTTCCCAAATATGCTTGTGGACTTTGAAATGAGCAAATTCACTCTTTCAGATAAAATTGTGACAACTGGTAAAACTGTGACTTAATAATACCAAAGGCACTAAGCCTAGTTTCATCCACTTGAAAAGAAAGTTATATATATATATTTTTTTTTGCTGAGCAATTGGGGTTAAGTGACTTGCCCAGGGTCACACAGCTGTTACGTGTCTGAGACCAGATTTGAACTCAGGTCCTCCTGACTTCAGGGCTGGTGCTCCATCCACTGCGCCACCTAGCTGCCCCAAAAGTTATACTTTTTAAAGAAATCTCAAACTTCAACCATTCTATCTTCCGCTTATCTAATGAGAAGTAAATCCAGGGACCATTCTACTTTCTTAGACATCATATTTACTCATTTTCCAAACATAACAGACATGGAAAAAATATTAGAACACAACAATCAGTTAATTTCCACAATCTGTGTTCCTTCTGTGTGCAGTATTGTTTCAATCTATTAAAATAAACATGTCTTAATAATTTTATTCTCCCCTGAAAAGAAAATCTACTAAAGTGGGATTCATTTACAAAGTGTGCAAGAATAGAAATTTTGTAATAAATTCTTTCCAGTGTTCATTATGCCACATTATATGAAACTATCTTAACAAACTCAGGAGATTAGAACAGGAATAAACATTCCCTATAGAACAACTTGCTCACAAAAAAAACTTCAAAAGTGTTGCTTCAGGAGATGAACTATATATGATTATGTGTCTTGGTAGGTTATATGACTTACTGGGGGGAAAAGGGGGTGTTACATTCTTGTTCCATGCCCACAGAGAAGTTTTATATAAAGCTTAAGGGGAGGCCAAAGCAAGTGACAGGCTCAACTTGCTCCATTCAAACATTTCTAGGTAATCATTCTATAGCAGAATCAGCAGAGGTCACCATCCTTTCTTTTCAACAGAACAAAATGCTGTTTATTAGAAAGGGTGTGAAAGAGGCAAAATATGTGGCAACAAACAGCAGCAGCAATTCAAGTAAAGTAAAATGTGAGTATTTTTTTAAAAACCTTCTTCTATGTGAAAACTTAAGGGTGAAGAGGGAAATGACCTACATTGAGACTATAGAATCAAAAGCATAAAAGCATATTCACCAAATGTTAATTCACTTTACACTCATTGACAAGACTACTGTACATGTTTCTGCACCTGTACTTGTAAAAGCAGATAAAATATTTAATATGTAATTTACAATGTATTTTACCAGCTCTGCATACAGGATGAATATAGAATATATCAAAGTAGTTGACAGTTATGGGCTTTTGCTAACCCTGCAAAAATAGTACTTCAGATATCTGCTAATAAAAAGAAATCAATTTGCTGTTTTAGAAGTGATCCAATTCACAACCTACCACAAAATACAAAGGGCTGCAAAAATGTATACCACTCCAACAACAACAAATATAAGTTATTAAATAATGATTTGATTTAAAAGAATAATAAATGAAGCCTTTAAATAAGTCTTTTCTACATGCATATTATTCCTTATTAAAGGAAAAAATATGTAAAAAGGCCATAGGTAATTGCTTTGTTAACCGCTGTAGAAAACGCCAATTCTCTTATTACACACTCCACTAATTTAGCACTTAAGGTCTCTGCAGTGTTATAAATGTTAAGTTTAAAATACTGTTAATTCTATAACTCCACTGGTAAAAGAATGTGACTTGAAATATGGCAGTCTTCAGATTGGGGGCAATGATCCACAGTTTTGTTTTCTTGGGGGTTTTTTTTGTTTTGTTTTTTTTTTTTTTAGAATTTTCTTTAAGAGAATAGCTATCCAGAAGAACAACATCCTCCACTGCTCTGTCCTTGTGGCTCATCATCAATGATCTGTACACCCCGCCTAGCTGCTCCCTGTTGACTGGAGCCATTGCCTTTTGCTCTCTCATCCACTTGAGCTGTTTCAATCATTCCTGAGGAAAAAAAAAAAAAAAACTTTTAAGAAGCTGCCTCCCAATTTTCTCAGCCTCAAAAGGCTTTTCTATAATGTTAATATCCTGCTATGTTAGATAATTTTTAAACGACTTATTTAACTCAACCATTTGTTAAAAAGTGGCTACAGTGAAACAGTCCCAAGTCAGAAAAACTAAATGGTACCAAGATGTAATAAAAATTAAATGTTAAATGTCTAGTTATAATGAGTTTCGGTCATCTTTAAACTATCAATCAAGATCTATGGTCGCATATTAAACACTGAAAAACAAAACAAAACCATTTTACTTGGGAAAATAAAAATGTCTAATATTGGTCTTTTTAAAATGCTATTCAGAAAGAATTAATGATGAAGGTGAACTTGCCATGCAGTGGGGGGAAAAAAAATAAAGATATAATTCCATTTCATCAATACAAGGAACTCCCAGTGAGTAAATTCTATTAATATAATTCTCTAACTTTTAAAATCTTAACTTTTTTTTAAATCTCTAACCTTTAGAGATGTCTGGAGCATTAATTTTTTTTTTAAATTTTATTAACTAAATGATATTTTTATTTTAAATATCCATCTTCTTTCCCTCTTACCTCTCCCACTGAGAAAGGGGGAAAAAAACCAAAACATAAATACATATAGTTAAACAAAACAAATTTCTGCATTGGGGGTATTAAGAATTTAAATTTAAATTTAACTTGACCAGCATCACACAGAGACAGCGTGTAGGAAACAGTTTAAGTCTACTGGACTGTGAAAATGACTACCCAATTGCACATGCTATGTTCACTTTTTTTCCTCCTGGCTTTTTTTTTCCCCTTGTGATTGTTCCCTTTTCTTCTGATTTCTCTCTTTTTTTTATTAAAGCTTTTTATTTGCAAAACACGTATGGGTAATTTTTCAACACTGACCCTTGCAAAGCTTTCCGTTACAAAATTTTCCCCAAAGTCCCCACCCCTCCCCTAGATGGCAGGAAGTCTACTACTGGAGAAAATATTTGTGGCAAATATAAGCATAAAATCTAAAATGTGTAAAGGAATCAATATCAAATACCACACTTTCTTTTCCTTTCAAACGGAAGCCACACGTCTGTTTTTTTTTTTTTAAATAAAAGCAAGAAATTAAACTTTACAATAGAAGCACTACAATAAGCTAAGACTGCCTTTCATTTCCCTAATCTGAGGGATATTGTTAATAAGAGCAACTCATTTCTAAACATGCTCAATCTGAATGCACTTACTTTTACAAAGATCAAGAAAAAGCTCCTCAATTCCTTTGTTTTGTTTGGCTGAAGTATGATAATGCTTTGCTCCCACTGATTCTGCATACCTAGAAAAAAGATGAACTGAATTAAGAGATGCCAAAAATTTTAAGTCAAAACATCCCATGTTTTCTGTGGTATTCAAATTATTCCATACTTACTTTGAGCTGTCTTAATATACTCCAAAATAATAAATATATCAAAACTTAGATTTAATTCAATTTCACATTAGTAGTCCATTAACTTGTTATCCATGTGGAAGTTCTTAGGAGCCTACAACTGGGCAAATCACTTAACCCTGTTTGCCTCAGTTTCATTATCTATAAAATAAGCTGGACAAAGAAATGGCAAACCATATCTTTACCAAGAAAATCCCAAATGGGGTCAAAAAGGGTTGGAATAGACTACTAAAACCTGGCTTCCCCCCAATGGCATAACCTCCCTGTCCACCCTTTCCAATACTGGTTTCACTTTCACAGATTTTCTTCAGCTCACTGATCAATATTCCTAGAATACTAGAATACTCCTAGTTCCTCAATACCCCTTCCTGGTTCTTCCTCTTCCTCCATCACTGGGTAGGAAATTCTTTATGCTACTCATATCTACCACCTATTCAAAATACTAATAACTATTACCTACAGACTCCCAGGTCACTGTCCTCCTTTCCTCAATGACTTCAGTATCTGGCTCACAATTTTTTTTTTCTTAATTACTGCTTTCAAACTAACCAGGAAATAACAATATATATCCTGATTCTCCCTCAATATTTGTTTTTGTCTTTATTTTTTTATTGAAGCTTTTTGTTTTCAAAACATATGCAAGGACAATTTTTCAACATTGATCTTTGCAAAACCTTGTGCTTCCAATTTTTCCTCTTTTTCCCCATTCCCTCCCCTAGCCGGTAAGTAATCCAATATATGTTAAACCTGGTAAAAACATATGTAAATCCAATATAGGCATACATATTTATACAATTATCTTGCTGCACAAGAAAAATCAGATCAAAATGTAAAAGAAAAATTAAAGACAATTCAAGCAAACAATAACAAAAGTAAAAATGCAAAGTTGTGATCTACCCCAGTTCCCACAATCCTCTCTGGGTAAAGATGGCTCTTTCCATCACAAGATCATTGGAGCTAGCCTGAATCATTTCACTGTTGAGGAGAGCCACATCCATCAGAATTGATAGTCTTATAATATTGTTGTCTCTGTGTACAATGATGTCCTGGTTCTGCTCATTTCACTTAGCATCAGTTCATGCAAGTCTCTCCAGAGCTCTCTGAAATCATCGTCCTAATTATTTCCTATAGAACAATAATATTCCATAACATTTAGATGCCATAATTCATTCAGCCATTTCCAACTGATGTCTCCCTCAATATTTTCACCACTTAATTCTGCAACCTATTCACTTTTATGAGCTAATCTACCCCACTTTGGCCACAAAGATGAGCATACTCTTGATCTTGCCATCATTCACAAATGAGTCAAGAATTCTGAAATCCTTAACCACAATCCATTGTCCTTTCATCTCTCCCTAACTTCCTCCTATTCTTCATCTTCACCAGTCTTAAATTCCATGACTCCTCAATTATCTCCCAGATCAACCGCCTTGCACTAGCCATGCTCTCACCTCCCTATCATAACTTTGGTAAATCAATTTATCTCTACACTGTCCTCCTTTAATGAATCCTAGCCCCTTATCTATCATCAGTTATGCCCAGCCAACCCTCAGCCTTGGCTCACACCCACCTTTCATCAATTTTATTTTTATACATGTGCTGCTGAATGAAGATGGAGAAAAAAAAAATCACAATTTTGACTAGATCCACTACAAATATAACTTCAACTGCTGGTAGGCAATCTACTATACTTCCCTTTTTCAAACTTACTATCCCATTTTCCACAGCAGCTCTTCCAAATCTTTTTCATCCTTCCTCAAACCTCTCTCCATTCTCTTAATTAACAACCTTGCCTCGTATTTTCACAGAAAAAATTGAGACTATTCATTGTGAACTTCCTCTTCTCTCTGCTTCCTCATCTCCTATCATTTCCTACTTCCTACAAACATGACTTCATCTTCCCCAAACTGGGAAAAAACTCCCTTAATCTCTCCAGCTCCATTAACAATGTTCTATATCTCTTCTACCTTTTGTAGTAAATTCCTTAAAAAGTTGAACCATTCCACTTTCTCTATTCTCATTCTCTTCTTAACTCTTGTACAAATCTAACTTCTGACAATATCATTTCACTGAAATTGCTCTATCCAAAGTTACTAATAATTTCTCAATGTTGTTTTCCTTCTATCTTTATGTGTCCTTTGGGGGATCTTCCAGATCCCACCTTTTAACAAATGTCTCTCAGGACATTTAAAAAAGGACATTCTGTCCTGGGCCACCTTCTCCCTACACTACCTTGCTTGGTGATCTCAGCTGCATTTATAGATTTAATTAACATCTCTCTATTGATGACAGGTGGCAAAATGGATAGAGTGCCAGATCTGGCATCATGAAAACTTATCTTCCAGAAAATAAATCTGGTCTCACACACTTAAAAGCATTGCAACTCTGGTCAAATCACTTCTCCCTGTTTGCCTGCTTTCTCATCTGTAAAATTAGAAGGAAATGGCAAACCACTCCAGGCTATTTGCCAAGAAAACCCCAAATAGTGTCATGAAAAGTAAAACAAAAACCCTAAAAATAACTACTAATGATTCTCAAATCCATGCATCTCACCCCAGACTTTGTTTTTCTCCAATATTCTAATTCACTGCCTTTAAAATAATTTTGTTCAAAACAAAATTTATTGTCTTTCCCCCTAACACTTCCTTGTCCCCCATATTCCCTATTACTGTAAATGTAACTTCCATTCCCCCAAATGTCAAGCTCACAATCTATAAGTCATCCTCAACTCCTCACTATCTTCCTGCCTCCCCCTACATCTAAGTTATTGTCAAGATCTGCTGATTTCCAGAGAAATGCAAATTAAGACAGCTCTAAGATACCACTACACACCTGTCAGATTGGCTAAAATGACAGGAAATGATAATGACGAATGTTTGAGAGAATGTGGGAAAACAGGGACACTAATACATTGTTGGTGGAACTGTGAACGGATCCAACCATTCTGGAGAGCAATTTGGAGCTATGCTCAAAAAGTTATCAAACTGTGCATACCCTTTGACCCAGAAGTGTTTTTACTGGGCCTATATCCCAAAGAGATTTTAAAGGAGGGAAAGGGACCCACATGTGCAAAAATGTTTTTGGCAGCCCTTTTTGTAGTGGCAAGAAACTGGAAATTGAAAGGCTGCCCATCAATTGGAGAATGGCTGAATAAATTATGGTATATGAATGTTATGGAATATTATTTTTCTGTAAGAAATGACCAACAGGACGATTTCAGAGAGGACTGGAGAGACTTGCATGAACTGATGCTGAGTGAAATCAGCAGAACCAGGAGAACATTATACACAGCAACAAGACTATACAATGATCAATTTTGATGGACATGGTTCTCTTCAACAATGATGTGATTCAAACAAGTTGTTCAGCGATGAAGATAGTCATATACATCCAGAGAGAGGCCTGTGGGAACTGAGTGTGAACCACAACACAGCATTTTAACGCTTTCTGTGAATATTTCCATGCATTTTGTTTTCCTTCTTAGGTTGTTTTTTCTTCTTCTCTTTCTAGATCTGATGTTTCTTGTGCAGTAAGATAGCTGTATGGATATGTATACATGTATTGTATTTGTCATATAATTTATCCTATTTAGCATGTATTAGATTGCCTATCATCTAGGGGTGGGTGTTGGGGGAAAGGAGGGGAAAAACTTGGGAAAAAAAAAGTTTTTGCAAAGGTCAATGTTGAAAAATCACTCATGTTTTGTAAATAAAAAGCTTTATATATTAAAAAAAAAAATTAAAAAAAAAAAAAAAAAGATCTGCTGATTTCACCTTTGCAACATCTCTCCAATATGCCCCTTCTCTTCTTTGACACTGCCACCACTTTAGTACAGGCCTTCATTTTCATAACAGGATTATTTCAATAGTCTGCTGGTGGGTTTGCCTGTCTTAAGTCTCTCCCAATTCACTCTCTTCCATTCAGGCACTAAAGTGGTTTTCCTAAAGCACAATTTTACTATGCTTTATTCTAATATGAAGGCAATCTTATTGCCATCAGGATCAAATACAAAATGCTCTGTTTGGTCTTTTATAACCCAACCCCATCCTATCTCTCCAGTCTTCTCAGACAGCTTAAGATGGATTGACAGTGTCATTCCATGACACTGGTCTCCTGGTTGTTCCAGACACACTATCTCTCAATGGAAGCATTTTCTCTGTCTCCCATGCCTAGAATTTTCTTCCTTTGTCATTCCCTCTTACTGGCTTCCCTGACTTCCTTCAATTCCCAACTAAAATCCTAACTTCTACAGGAAGTTGTCTTTTCTTTTACAACAGGACTATCATGAAAATATTTTGTGTAAGTATACATGTATAATCTATATAGAATTGCTTGCCTTCTCAATGAGGGTAGGAAGAAAGGAGAGAATCTGGAACTCAATTTTTTTTTTTTTTTTTTTTTTTTGGCTGAGGCAATTGAGGTTTAAGTGACTTGCCCAGGGTCACAGCTAGGGAATGTTAAGTGTCTGAGACCAGATTTGAACTCAGGTCCTCCCGACTTCAGGGCCTAGCTGCCCCTGGAACTCCAAATTTTTTAAAATGAATGTTAAAGGGGCAGCTAGGTGGCACAGTGAATAGAGCACCAGCCCTGAAGTCAGGAGGACTTGGGTTCAAATCTGTTCTCAGACACTTAACATTCCCTAGCTGTGTGACCTTGGGCAAGTCACTTAATCCCAACTGCCTCAGCAAAAAGGCAAAAAAAAAAAAAAAATAATAATAATAATAACAATAATAAAATAAAATAAAAATGAAATGAATGTTAAAAATTGTTTTTATATGTTACTGGGGGAAAATAAAATACTAAATTTTACAGATAAAAAAATAAGATATTCAAAAACTTGAGGTGGTGGGGAAGATTAACAATTTTATTTTATTTTATTTTATTTTATTTTATTATTTTTTTTGCTTTTTGCTGAGGCAATTGGGGTTAAGTGACTTGCCCAGAGTCACACAGCTAGGGAATGTTAAGTGTCTGAGACCAGATTTGAACTCAGGTCTTCCTGACTTCAGGGCTGGTGCTCTAACCACTGAACCACCTAGCTGCCCCAACAATTTTATTTTAAGGAAGAAAACCAAAACTTACGTTTCTGCCTCTTGAACTGAAACGTGCCTTTCTTTTTCCAAGTCTATCTTATTACCTGATTAGAAAAAAAATTAAATATGAGCTCATTTTCACCAACAAAACACAATAATCACTTCACAATTTTATAATACTACAGATTACAATTTTTTTTTGTTTCTTAACTGACATTATAAATGAAAAATTCAGACAAAAGGAAAAAACATCAGAATATCCACTGACTAAAACTAATAGCCCATTTTCTTTCTATAAGGCCATAATCAATTTTAAAAGCTAGTTCATTTGTAAGGGAGGTTTTTTACAGTTTCTACAAGATGTTATTTCATGACATAATAAATGTAATAACAACTATGAGCGTAACAATTTTCAATTGATTGAAGAGTAAAATAATTTACTATCAAATATAAAAAACATCAAAATCTCATTATTAATTCTCTTTAAGCTAATAGGATTTCATCTAGGCCTTTCTATCCATCCTGAAGCTTAACCTTTTATGTTAAACAGCTGATTTCTTCCAGGGAACTCTGCTGCCTTTCCTAGAAGCCTTTCCCACATGAAGGCACCTCACTTTGTTAAAATCAACTTAGAATCCAGTTGGCTAGTACTATCCACTAGGTTTTTTACCACCATTATATATCCTCATTTTCCTTGGTTCTTTAAATCCAGGAGTTTAAAACTAAAAAAACATACTTTTCCTTCTTTTTCTATTTTTTGTTTACAAAGCATTCGTTGCACAGGCAGCCATACAACTGTGACAGAAGATAGACAAAACCAATGAAAAGAGTAAAGGGTTTATCATTCTTCAAGTTTCACATGGTAAGCCTTTTATTAAATTATTAGCTTCAAGGGATTAAGCCAATACTTTTTAGTCCTCCTTTGGCATGGCCTCATCTGCTAAATTTAACTCTGATATTTAGTTCAATTCTAAAAGAACTATGATTTCGGCCGGTCTAATTGCTGTCTTAACCCTTAGCAATCATTCCTCCAGTACTTATGGATATTTCCATTCTATATATCATCCCTTCTGTCCATTTTTAAAGTTCATTTTATACTTAATCCATTGACTATGGCCTTGAAAAATCCCCAAACTAAATTCTTTTAAGTTTCAGAACTTGGGACTACTTCATTCTTCTTTGGCCACTGCAGGTTAAAAAAGAGTTAAGTGTCTAAGATTGCGGTTTTTGAAAGCTAGTCTCTTTCCCACCTCAATCCATCATGTCTGTGCTAACTAATATACTTAATACAAATACTGAACTTCTGATCTTAATGCAGACTCTCTTCCTATAACTAAACTCTCCTTCTGAAAATGTATTCTCTTATTTTCACTACCATGGTTCCCTATTCACTAACTAACTTCAAATAATATATCCTAGCAAAGGATACTGGATAATTTTCCTTGTTTTCAACTACTGACTCTTAATTACTTATCTCATGATGAGTCATAAATCTAACTGTGTTTTTTAATAAATGGCAATGCCAACACATTAAACCTTACCCCCACCTTTTAAAAATTAGGTAGGGTAGCATCACAATAAAGATAAAGGCAAAATACATGACTTCAGTGACATAAGGAACTCCTGAATTAAGAAATTGTGTGTATTCAATATAGGCTGACAGTCTTGGAGAGTTGCCTAGAGTATTGAAAAGTTAAATAAGATGCCCAGGATTATATAGCTGATATATATCTGAAGAAGGAGATCTTGGAACTCATGTCTTTGTGCTTCAATGCTAGCTTTCTATGCACATTCTCCAACACACTTCTCCATCACTTCTCCATCACAATATCTTATAATACCTAATTTCTTGAGGGAGTGAAGCACAGTAAGGATAAAGTGCTACTTGAAAGCAGCCAAGATATCAGTCCAAATCCTACCTCTGACACTTAATAGCTGCATGAGGAGAAATACTCAAATTTCTCTAAGCCTTGATTTCCTCACCTATTAAAGAGGAATATTATGCCTTTATCATGTACCTCATAAGGGCTCAAACAGGATGCCTGTAAAACATTCAGCAAACTTTATAATGCATTATCAATTTTATTAACAGGACTTCTGGGGGTAGAACCAAGATGGCGGAGATCAGACAGGAGCCTCTGTAACCTCCTCTAACCTTCCCTCAAACCAACAACATATGAAGCCTCTAGACTGATTTTGAAGTAAAAAAATCCACAATATCTGGAGGACAACACATTTCTAAAAGAAGATAATCTGGAAGAACTTCAAAACAGTCTGTTTAAATTGGCCAGGGGGGTGGTCTGCTGAACCCAGACTGCAGCATAGGGAGACCGGGACCGGGAGACAGAGCTTAGTGCTTTTCATACACCTGGGAGTCTTTTGTGGGCCTCAAGGGCCAATCTATCCTGACTGTAAGCAGGTGGTTTGGAAAATCTGCCTTTTGTGGGGGATAGATTATGAACCACTGAACCCCTGACAAGCCCCAGACCTAGCTGCCATCACACAGCACCCTAAAGCAATCAATCAATCAGCAGAACTGCCCAGCACCTGAAATAACTCAATCAACAGAACTGCCCCAGGGCAAATTAAAGCAGCTATCCCTCCTTTGCCTTGAACAGACCTCACACCTTTAAAAAAAATGAATAAAAAAACAAAAAGAGCTCTCACCATAGGCAGCTTTAATGGAGAGGGGAAAGAACAAACATCAAATCCTGAGGTCCCAAAAGGTAAAGCAACTCCACAAGGCTTTCTTTGAAGATTGCATAAAGAATTTTAAAAGAGTTATAAGAAACATGGGGAAACGAAATGAGATCACTGCAAAATAAAATGGAAGAAATGGAAAAAGAATGCAATGAACAAAAAAATGTAACTGGTCAATTGCAAAAGGAACTAAAAACTGAAGAAAATAAGACATTAAAAATTAGAATCGAACAAATGGAAGTGAATGACTCGTCAAGACTTCAAGAATCAAACAAAAACAAAAAAATGAAAACATAGAAAAAAACATGAAATATCTCCTAAGAAAAACAACTGACCTGGAATATAGATCTAAGAGAGACAAGGATTATAGGGCTTCCTGAAAGCCATGATGAAAAGAGGACACTACATTCCAGGAAATCATAAAAGAAAACTGCCCTGATATTTTAGAATCAGAAGGCAAAATACTTATTGAAACAATTCACCTATCACCTCCTGAAAGAAACCCAAAAATTAAATCCCCCAGGAATATCATGGCTAAATTTCAGGACTATCATACCAAGGAAAAGATATTGCAAGAAGCCAGAAAGAAACAATTCAAATACTGAGGAGCCACAATTAGGATCACACAGGACCTAGCAGCTTCTACTTTGAAGGATCAAAGGGCCTGGAATCAGATATTCCGAAGGGCAAAGGAACTTGGATTACAGCCAAGAATAAGTTACCCAGCTAGAATGAGCATTATCTTCCAGGGAAGAAGATGGTCATTCAATTATATAGGAGAATTTCACCTATTTCTAATGAAAAGACCAGAACCGAACAAAAATTTGATCTGCAAACACAGAACACAAGAGAAACATAAAAAAGTAACAAGGAAAAAAAAAAACCTCTTGAGAACTATATTTATGTTATGGATACTTATAGAATGAGGGTTGATTTTATGGTTTTGTTATTATATGATTATTGTGATTTTGATTATTATGATATGATTGTGATTTTATGATTATTATGATAATCTGAAAAAGAAATTGGAGGTAGAAAAGGGATAACACTGGAAGAAGAGGAAAAGGAAACAGGAGGGAAAGAGGAAAAAGAAATGGAATAGACTAATAGACTAATAGAAGGGAAAACAGAAGAATTAAGGGAAAGGTGTAAAAAAGGGGGTGGGGCTCTAAAGGGGAAGGATTGTTTTAGGGAAGTAGTTATCAAAAGCAAAATACTAGGGAGGAGGCAAAGGGGATAGGAAAGAGAAAAGCATAACCTAGGGTAAATAAAATGGCAGGAAATACAGAATTAATCATTTAACTGTGAATGTGAATGGAATGAACTCTCCCATAAAGCTGAGGCGGATAGCAGACTGGATTAAAAGCTAAAATCCAACAATATGCTGTTTACAAGAAACACATTTAAAGCATAATAATACATACAGGGTGAAAGTAAAAGGCTGGAGCAGAATCTATTATGTTTCAAGTGAACAAAAAAAAGCAGGGGTAGCAATCCTGATCTCCGACCAAGTAAAAGCAAAGATAGACTTAATTAAAAGAGACAAGGAAGGAAATTATATCTTACTAAAGGATACCATAGACAATGAAGCAATATCAATACTAAACATATATGCACCAAGTGGTATAGCATGGAAATTCCTAGAGGAAAAGTTCAGAGAGATGCCAGAATAGACAGCAAAACTATAATAGTGGGGGATCAACCTCCCTCTCTCAGAACTAGATAAATCAAACCACAAAATAAGAAAGAAGTTAAGGAGGTAAACAAAATGTTAGAAACGTTAGGTATGATAGATCTTTGGAGGAAATTAAATGGAGACAGAAAGGTTTTTTTCTCAGCAGTCCATGAAACTTATACAAAAATTGACAATGGGTTAGGACACAAAAACCTAAAAATCAAATGCAGGTAGGCAGAAATAGTAAATGTATTTTTTTCAGATCATGATGCAATAAAAATCACATGCAATATAGGGCCAGGAGAAAATAGACCAAAAAGCAACTGGAAACTAAATAACCTCATCCTAAAGAATGAATGGGTAGGGGCAGCTAGGTGGCGCAGTGGATAAAGCACCAGCCCTGAAGTCAGGAGGACCTGAGTTCAAATCTGGTCTCAGACACTTAACATTCCCTAGCTGTGTGACCCTGGGCAAGTCACTTAACCCCAATTGCCTCAGCAAAAAGAAAAAAAAAAAAAAAAAGAATGAATGGGTGAAACAGCAAATTACAGACACAATTACTAATTTCATCAAAGAGAATGACAATAAGGAGACAACATAACCAAAATTTCTGGGATGCAGCCAAAGTAGTAATAAGGGGAAATTTTATATCTCTAGATGCTTATTTGCATAAAATAGAGAAAGAGAAAATCAATGAATTGGGCTTGCAACTAAAAAAGCTAGAGAAAGAACAAATTAAAAACCCCCAATCAAATACCAAACTTGAAATCCTAAAAATAAAAGGA
>JAJPUD010020579.1:0-24446 GCA_023553655.1 Myrmecobius fasciatus | reverse complement strand
CGCCGCCATCTTGAAATCAAGTAGCCGCTGCCTTTCTTCTGGGCAGAAGCGGGCGAAACAGAGGAAGGGATGGAGGGGCTTAGGCAAGATGGAGAAGGGATGGCAGGAAGATGACAGGGGGAAGGACCAGTTGGCGAGAGGGCGACTCAGCGAGGAAGAAGGGCCGCGAGGATCCGCCCAGAATCACGGCTCGTGGGTCCTCGGCTTTCTCAAGGCATTTTCCTCCCAGTCCCTTGCCAGGTGGAAGGTGCCCATTTCACAGATTAGGAACTTGCATCCCGGGAGGTTCATTAGCTTGCTTCAGCATTGGAACTAGGGCTCAAGGATGGCTCAGAGAGTCCCCAAGTCACCTCGGAGGCCGTCGGGTCCAACCCCCCACGGTTCTTCTCCCGCCTTTGCTGGGTCCGCCATTATAGGGAGCTCGTTACCTCCTGATGCAAGAGGAAGCGACAAGAGCGTCTCGAGCACCCTAGAACTCTGACAGAGGGGCACCTGCCCACACGGGGCGCAGCTGGCCCAGCTACAAGCTAGCAAATGTCTGAGGCGAATCTGAGCCCAGGAAGGCTTCCTGACTCCAGCCCGGCCCCTCCGGCCCTTTAATCCAAGGCCCCTCTTCAGCAGCAGCCTAATGACTCGTCCCAGACTGCAGGACACTGTCTCCCTTGGTCACTACCCCACAGGCCCTTCCCCCTATTAGAAAGCAATCTCCTCAGGGCCCCAGCTCCTAAAACACAGCAGGTGCTCAATCAATGCTTTTTCCTTCATTTATTGCGTCTAACTGACCCCCAGCCCCCCCCGCCTCTATCCCCCAAATAGCCTCCCTGAGAGAGGCTCATCCAGTCTCAGCTTAAACATCTCCAGCGACGGGCAGCTCACTACTTATTCCAATCATGGATTTGTCTTCTCCTGAGCCCCACTGCCTCCCTGTGGCCGACTGCCGCTCCCAGTGCAGAATAAGCCTCAGCCCTCTCCTCTGTGACGGCTAAATCACGTGAGCCCGAGCCGGCCTCCTTCCCAGTCTTGGGGCCTGTGGTTTCGGCCATGTTGGAACTCTCGGTGGAGGAAATCCTTCCACCAAAGCCAGCGCTGATCAGGTTAGGATTTAAGGAGCACAGGACGCTTGGGCTGGAAGGGCGTGGAAAAGAGCACGTCAGAGCTGCCAGGGTTCTGATCTGCCCACTCCCCGCCTCTGATTTTGCCAACGGGAGCACTGGCAGCCACGGAGAGAAGTCACCCTGGGCAGAAGTCAGCGGTCGCCCTCAGGCTCTCCACAGGGCAAGGGGGCCCTTCCGTCAGACCCGCCTGCTTTCCTTTCTTACCCCAGGACAGATGGAAGGGACCCAAAGATCATCTGGTCCCTCCGGAGCGGAGACAAAGAGCTTCTTTCAGCCCTTCCCAAGGGCCCTGTGAAGGAGAAGCCCAGCCCTGCTCCCGGGCAGCCCTCTCCTCTGGCTCAGCTTCTTCCCCTCCCACCCCGCCCCAGACTGTGCATTTGAACCCATGGGTTCGTAGAGCTTTTATTCATGGAGAACTTGGGGATGGGAAGGAAACACTCCATTTTTATGAATTTCCGTTAAAATGCTTTCCAGGCCGACATTTCCCGGCTTATTTTTGGTTCTGGGAAGACACCATTGGGGGAAGTGTGAGGAAGGCCAATTCGGCCATTTCTGAGCTCTGGGAGCCCAAGAGCCTTTTCTTCTCTGGAAATGGTCGGCGTTCCCCGGGGAGCGCCTCGGTAGCCTGGCGCTGATTGGGAGCCTTCGGGTCAAGCCGCACACGCAAGTGGTCTTAGCAAACGGGGGCTGGGAAATGGCCCAAGATCCTTCGGGTGAGATCTCGGCAGCGTGGGTCCTAGAATTTCAGGAGCCAAGTGGTCGGAACCACGAACCTGAGTGGAAACGTCTCATGACGCCTCCCGCCGGGGCAGGGAGGTCCAGCCTGGCACGCTCCATTAGGAGCCGCGATCTCCAAGCAGTGGGCTCCAGGGAAATCTTATTAGCCAGCAAGTGCCAGTTGTGCTAGAGAGCCTCGGGTGACTGCCCAGCCTGCCCCGGAACCAGCAAAGCCGCCGAAGGCCTGCCCCCTCACAGCCGCACGCTTCCGGCGGTCACTTGGGCCCAACAGGCTCACAAACGCATGCGAGTGATAGCGGGCATCTCGTGCCACAGAGCTTTTCTCCAGAGAACCGTCAGTTCCCAAATGGCCTCCCGGAAACGACCCGGATTCACTTCACAAGGCTCCCCGGCGACTTGGGAATCCCATTGTAGGGGTTTGCCGACCCATTTGTTAGAACAGCACCTCCCTCCTCGATCCCTCCCGATCCCAAAACATAACCACCAGGCACAAGTGATCAAGCCCTGGGCTTGTGGGGAATCCGGTCCCTCCAGCCCCGGTCTGGGCCTCCGCCAAGGGAACAAGACGCTGCTCATGGACAAGGCACGTCCATGCTGGAAGGGCCTTTATTATACAGAGGAAGCAACGCATTCAGAAAAGGGAGGTGAACTTCCCAGGGTCACAGCCATTCACTAAGGGGGCTGGGGGGCAGCCAAGTCGGCCTTTCTTACCTGGTAGTGCAGCCCTGGGAGTGTCTAGATGTGCCCTTCCCTCTCCCTCCCCTCCCTTTCTCCCTCTCTCTCTCCTTTCTCTCTTCTCCCCTCTCCCCCTCTCTCTGTCTCGGTCTTTCCCTCTCTTTCTATCTCTCTCTCTCTCCTTCTCTCTTTCTCCCTCCTCTTCTCCCTCTCTCCCTCTCTCTCCTTTGTCTCTTCCTCCCTGTCCCTCTCTCTGTCTCTTTGTGTCTCTCCTTCTGTTTCTCTTTCTCATCTCTCTTTGTGTCTCATATTTCTCTCTCTCTCCCTTCCTCCCTCCCTCCCTCTCTTTCCTTCTCTCTCTTCCTGTCTCTCTCTTTTTCTAATCTGTCTCTGCTTTCTTTCTTGTTTCTGTCTCTGCTCTTTCTCTTTTCCTCTCTCCCCTCCCTTACTCTCTCTCTTCCCCCTCTCTATCTCTCCTCTCTTCCCTCCTCTTTTTCTCCCCCTCCTTCCTGTGTCTCCTCCTCTCCCTCTCCATCTCTCTCTTTGAGAGAGAGAGAACTCTCTTTAAGAGTTCTTGAAAGATCATGTTGAGGTCTTATCTTGGTCTTAACATTAAGGTAGTCCAATGACATTTACATTTTTTGGCTTTTTCATCTGTCTCTGCTCTCTTTCTTGTCTCTGTCTCTGTTTCTTTCTCTGTCTCTTTTTCTCTCTCCCCTCCCTCCCTCCCTCCCTCTCCTTTTTCTTTTCTTCTCTTCCCCTGCCGCCCCCTCTCTTTTTCTCTGTGTGTCTCTCCCTCTTTCTCTGTCTATATCTCTGTCTCTCTCCTTCACTCTTCCCCCCTCCTTTTCTCCCCCCGTCTCCTCTCCCCCCCCTTCTCTGTGTCTCTTTCTCATCTTGTCTCTGTCTCTTTCTCTCTCCTCTCCCTCCCTCCCTCTCTTTTGTCTCTTCCTCTTTTCCCCCATCCCTCTGTCTTCCTCTCTGTGTCTCTTTCCTTCTCTCTTCTCCCCCACCCCTCCCATCTGATCAGTTAGTGTGACATCAGAAGGCCTGTATTATATTCTTACATTTCCTGTTAAGTAGCTCTGTGACATTGGGCAGGTCACCCCAGTTTCCTCATTGTAAAATGGGACAATCTCTCAGGATCCTTGCTCTAAAGTTCCTTGTGCCCTGGAAGCCCTGAATGTTGACTAGGTTCCTGGGGATTTGGGGGCTGAGGTGACTCTGAGGAAGTGGCCTGGGTTTCTTTCTTTTTCACATCAACCTTTGGTTCTAAGAGTTCTGGGAGATATCTTTTAGGAATTCTTGAAAGATCATGTTGAGGTCTTATCTTGGTCTTAACATTAAAGTAGTCCAATGACTTTTACATTTTTTGGCTTTTTCAAGTTAGTTGTTTTTGCCAGCCCAGTAGCTTTTATTTTCTTCTTTTTTTTATCTTCTGCTTTTGTTTTAATGTCTCTTGCTGTCTCATGAATTCATTGGGTTTTCTTGGTCCATTCTCACTTTTAGGCATTTTGTTTCTTGTGAATGATTTTGTATTTCTCAGGCCACGCTGTTCATTACCTGCCTCATCCTTTCTTCCGGAAATCTTGGTTCTTTTCCAATTATTAGGCCATTTTAAGTTTTTTTTTTGTTTGTTTGTTTTTTTAACTCTTAAGTTGCCTCCACCAGGAATTCTAGTTGAGTTTGTACCCTGACTGGATTTTCTTTGAGGCTTTGCTTATAGACACTTTGAAGTCTGTTTTCTGAGTCAGGGCTGACATCAGGGGGCTGGCTGGCAGGTGGGTGAGAAGGTCTCCTTGGTGCGGGCCAGCAGAAGCGACTGAGGGCTTGTGCAAGGGGGTGCTGGAAGGTCCCTCTCCGAGAGAGCAGGGTGGGGGGCAAAGGCCCAAGTGGGAATGACGATTGTCCATGAGGTCCTGGCTCCGAGGGGTGGCCGGGGGAGGAGATGGGGCGTCTTGGGTGGATCTTGAATGGCAATGACCGTGGCCTGTCGCTGACCCTCTTCTCGGCTGGACACGTCCCTTTCCCTCCCGGAGCCTCAGCGTTACCACCTGTAAACCAAAGAGCTTGTAGCACTGCCAGGGAGTGAAGGATGGAGCGAACAGTGAATATTAGGTTTTTTTAAGAAGTTTATGTCGTAGTTAATAAACAGCAGGTCATTTGAGACCAGGTGCGATCAGCGGCAGTCTCTGTTCCACCCTCAATTCTCCCAGAGCGACTCCCTCTGGGAAGGGGGAAGGGACCCGAGGCTGGAGCTCTAAGGGGCTTATAAACGAGCTAGACCAACCCCTTCATTTTAAAAACAGAGGCTGAGAAAAATGGTTTGCGCAGGGTCACACTGCCAGTAAATGGGGGGCCACAACTCGAATCCGGCTCCCCAGCTCCAGATCCGGTGCGTTTCCTTCCGTGTGAGGCTTATCGGCCAATATTCAGGCGCGCTCTCCCACCCTCCCGAGGCTTAGCGGCCACCGGGAAGAGACTGGGATGCCCAGAATGGAATAGATAAGTCGGGGGCAAGACCACCAGGGGGACCTGGCAGGATGGGGGCACACCCAGGGGATGTGCCCCTGTCCCATTCATCACAGATGGGAAAGATGCTCCAATAGTAGAACCGTTTCCCAAGTTACCGCTCAAAACAGGAACGCCCCCGCTTTCGACGAGCTGTCACTTGGGGTGTCAAGCAAGCATGGCGGTCCCAGCCCTGGAGCAGCCGGTTCCAGGCTTAGCTCCCAGATGCTGCTGAGGATCCCACTTCCCAGGATCCCTCAGGGAAGCTCAGAGCAGCAAGCCGGGACCTCAGGGGGCCGGCTCCACTGCAGAAACAGGAAGTCTGAGGTCTGCGGTTCTTCCCTTTGTGGAGGTTTTGGCCTTCTGGGGCAAGCAGGGCCAGCCTTTCACACAGTAGCTGAGCCCACATCTCCCTAAGATTTCTCACGCCCCCAGTTCTGTCAGCCGATCCCCCTCCGGCCCGGTTCCAGGCCCCCTGTTATCCCCATCACTTTCCTCTGGACACTCATTGACTCGGACTGGCCCGAGTCCTTCCCAGGACACCGAGAATCGAGTTCGCTCTTCCTCCCTCTAGATGCCGTACCTCCATTACTGTAGCGTAACACTGCGCTGTCGCTGCTGCTCCCGCTAGGTTATAAGAGCATTTCGGTAAGCCCAGAGCTCGCTTCCGGTCGGCCCTGCCCGCTCCCTTTGGGCAGCGATGGGCAGCTTCGGCGTCCCTCTGCCGGATTTGGGATCTGAAGCCCTGGCTTGGAAGCTCGGGCCTGCCATTTATTCCTGGTACGACTCGAGGTGGGCCTCAGTTTCCCTCATCTGTAAAATGTGAGGGCTGAGCTAGATCAAGGGTTCTCTGTGAGGTTTGCCCTTCTGGCAGTCTGGTGAGTCATGGAGCCTTCCGAGAGTAGCGGGTTAAGTGAATAAACGACAGAACCAACTTGGGGGACTCTGGCCCCCTCGCAAATAAAATGGCGGAGACTGGAAATGACTGGCCGGAGGAGCTGTGGTGAGGCGGGCCGGGGCTCCTGAGGAGGGAGGAGGAAAGGAGGGGGGCCCCAGATATGGGAGCACGGGGAGGGAGCCCGCCAACGTGGGCCCGAGCCTTCTGCAGGCGGTCCTTCTGAGTTACTTGCGCCTGTCGGTCACTTCCCGTCTCTCCTGCGCCGGCTGGCTCGTCCACCCCGTCTGCATGATGTCTCCTCATTAGACTGGCAGCCCCTCGAGGGCAGGGACCCCTTTGGCCTTTCGGCAGCCTTTAGCTGGCGCACAGTAAGTGCTTCCAAACTGTTTGCGGATGAGTCTCGGATGCTCGCCGGCTGAGCGGGAAGAGCGGCTTCCCCGGGACAGTGGGCCCTGCCGTCCCAGAGCCGTGGAGAGGAAAGTGCCCGGCGATGGCGGCTGCCTGGGACTCCCGCGTCAGGGTTCCATCAGCTTGATGACCTGAGGCCAGCATCACTCCCTCCTCCGTGAATGGAAAGGAAGGCTCTCGATCCTGTGCTGGGAGACCGCCATGACACCTAGACAGCCCTCCACCTGGACAACCAAAGCCCAGGCCCCGGGGGTACGAGGGTGTGGAGAAAGATGGGGTTCTCTCGCCCGATCCCGGTGGCAGGTGCCCGACGGCCGGCCCGCTCGGACAGCCGCGGCATCCGGGCGGGCGCCGCCTTGGGAAGGACGGGCACCGGCCAGAGCTACTTTAGGGGAGAGTGGCTGGGACCGGGAGGGGCCTAGGAGCATCCGGGAGGAGAAGTGGGCCTTCCGGGCCCTCTCCTCCAGGATTCTCCCCTCTGAGATTTCTAAGCTAGACAAGTGGATGGGGGGGGAGGGGAGGAAGAGTACATGTTGTCTTCGAGGGTCCGTGGGTCCAGAGAGCCCGGACCAGTGGAAGCCAGTGCCGGGGACCACGGTCTGCCAACTCGGTTGCCCGGCAATGGAAGGTAACGCGCTCCCTGTCGCGGGACGGGACCCCCTCCTGCGCGCTCTGCCGAGCCGTGGGCAGGACGCCGGCTCTCTCCTTCTGTGGCCCTGACTAAACCCCACTGCTTCCTTCCCCTTGCAGAGTCGGATGGCCGAGAGCCTGCGCCTCTTTGACTCCATTTGCAACAACAACTGGTTCATCAGCACGTCCCTCATCCTCTTCCTGAACAAGAAGGACCTGCTGGCCGAGAAGATCCGGCGCATCCCGCTCACCGTCTGCTTCCCCGAGTACAAGGGCCAGAACACCTACGAGGAAGCCGCCGTCTACATCCAGCGCCAGTTCGAGGACTTGAATCGCAACAAGGAGACCAAGGAGATCTACTCCCACTTCACCTGCGCCACCGACACCAGTAACATCCAGTTTGTGTTCGACGCGGTCACGGACGTCATCATTCAGAACAATCTCAAGTACATCGGCCTCTGCTAGGAACGCCCGGGGATGGAGGGAGCCGTTTGCCTGCGGTGAAACCGGTGGAGACCGGCCCGCCACCCGCGGGGGCAGAGCCCTGGAAGGCCAAAGGAGAAAAGGGGGCCGGGGGAAGCTGAGCCCCGCTCACACCTCCCCTCCCTTGCTCACCCCCACGTTTTCTGCAAAAGCACCCATATATACTCCCATAGAGCGAGCGCTAGGTAGGTAGGTAGCTAGCTAGACATATACCTATAGCAACACATTTGCAAAGTTCCCGAGGGCCTGCAGAGGGAGACGCCGCGGGTTCCCCCGAGCCATCCCCTTCGTCCGGCTTTCTTAGGAGCCGCTCCAGCGGGCCCGGAGAAGAGGGCGCGGGGACCACGGGCGCTCTCTGCCTCCGGCGTCCAGGAGGAAGGCCGCTTCTGCCGTGGAGGCCGTCCGGAGCCCAGAGCGCAGCCCCGCTCGGGCCCCGGTTCGCGGCTCCCCTTGGAGCTGCTTACGGAAGCCTCGAGAGACGTGCGCCCCGAGCGGGCAGAGCCGCTCGCTTCCAGACGGGCCAGGACGGCGCCGGCCGCCCCGTGCAGTCATGAGTTTTCTACATCCGGACACGGCTTCCTTCTTTGACTTTTTTGAGGAGGGTGGGGAGGGCAAATCTTGTGTTTCACAGATGAGGGAGAAAACTACAGACACTTGAAAAAAAGCATTTGAAACCATGGACTGTACAGAGAAGCAGCACGACAGCTTTTTGGCTTCTGTGTGTGTGTACGTGTGTACGTGTGTGTGTGTTTCTAAGAGGATCGTTCGTGTGTTGGGCTTGCCGGCTATCCAAACTGCCACTGGAGAGCTGCGGGTGCTCCAAGGAAGTTCTGGGAAATGGGCTCAGACTGCGCCAGCCTCCTTGGGCGCGACCTTACGGGTGTAGAATATAAGTCCGACAGAAGGCCATTTGTTCCTGCCCAGGCGTGGGTTCGGTTGTTCTTTCGTAAAACAGAGTGCGTTGGACGCAGGTTGCCGCGGGAGCGCTGCGAACAATGACTGTGTTTCGGTGTTTAAGAGGAAATCCTCGGCTCTTCGGTTCGATGAGGGATGGAGGGGGGAAGAGAGGACTGCGTTCCCGGCCTCCCCGCTATCATCTCCTCGTGGCAGGCTGGCGCTCGGCAGCCCCAATTCCTGTGAAGGCCCAGAGAGTTTGGGTGCCTGACGGAAGATTGAAGGAGCGGGCCGTGGGGACTCTACCCATCACGCAGTCCTTCCTCCGGCCGCCAAAGCCCGCTTCCAGACTAGGCCGGGAAGAAATAGGTGGTACCAACCCGTGGCCGGCACGGCGAGAACCTTCGTTCCCCCCCTTTGTTCCCTCCCAGGTGGCCCGGGACATGTCCGGGGATTCTCTGCCAAAGGCTTTCAGAAGTTGGGAGGGAGGGGAGAGAGAAAAGCAGAGTCAGAGGTTGTCCAGCGTAAGAAAATAAAATCATGCAAATGATCCTCGTTGTGTTGTTGGTTTGTAGCGTACCATCGTGTGCAGCAGCGTGGCGGGCCCAGAGCCGGAGACTTGGGGGGCCTGGGGCCTTCCCAGGGGCTCGAGATCCAGGACAAATCACACTGTGTGCCCATCCACACGCAGTGGGGTTGTCCAGGTGACAAAGGCCCAGAGGAAAGGTCGGTTCTATCCACTTAAGGACTGGAATCGAGTCAAAAGTAAGCGGAGTTTGGCGCCTTGGCGATGGCCTCCCAGCTGTCCAAAGTGGCTGCGGCTGGAGTCGAGGGCGAAGGCACCTTTTGTCCCCCCGAATGATTTCTATTTCCCAGAGAAGCCAGGGACCCAGAAAGCACCTCGCCCTCGGAGGAGTGACAGCTTCCACTCCGGAGGCTGCATTTCAAGATGGCAGGCGCGCTGACAGCGTGCCGCGGAGGAGGCGTGAATCTCACCTGCCCACTCCTCTCCAGCTCGCCCGGGCTGGCGCTGCTGTGCACGCAAATGAGCAGCCAAGTTTCCCCAGAGAATTTTAATTAAAAGAACGAACAAAACGCCTCCATCCCTCCGGGGCATCCTGGGCCTGAGTGTGCGGTGCCAGCCCCCCCGAGTGGCAGCTGCAGCCCCCTCACCAGGCTGCCCCTCTGAGGGCCTCCTTCAGGGCCTGGCGCAGGGCGCCTCATCTCAGTCCCACCCCTCACGCCCATCTCACGGGCCCTTTACGATCCCCTCCGCACCAGAAACGACCTGCGCAAAGACCCTCCTTGGTAGACCCTCTCCAAGTCCCACTGAGGTTCCCCGCGTGTCCCCCACTGGGAGGCAGAGGAAGGAACTCCACTCTGCTTCATTTACCCCTGGTCACTCCTCTGGAACAGGAGAAGCTCCAGCTGGTGGCTCCCCGAGACCATCCCCAGCCCCAAACCCACGAGCCCCTAAGTAGCCGTGATCGTCCGCAGTGAGGGCTGGCGAGCCAAGCTCTCTGACCGGGACCAAGCTCCGGCCAAGAGACCGGCACCGGCAGGCTGGGTCACAGTGGGAGCAGGCCACCCTGGAAGGGTCCCCCAGCCTGCCAGCCGTAAGAACAGCCCCCAGGGACACAGTCATGCTTCGGAGGCGAGGGTGGGGTGCACGCGTGAGTGAGGGGGAACCTGGGGCAGCAGCACGGCCGCTAACATCAGGGACCCACGGGAGCGGAAGCTCATTGAGCACGTTGTCGGCACCTCCTGTTCACTTGCCTCACCTTGATGTCCCTCTTCTGTCCCCCAGTTCTGATCCCCCCCCCGGCCCTGCTTCATCTCTGCACCTCTAGCAGTAGGTGCAGAGCGTGACTCGCTTCCAAGGCCTTTCCCACTCCCCAACAGCCCCCCCACTTGTTGCCACAATGGCAGACGGTGTCCCCTGGACAGCCTGGGCGGCCCCCCGAGGGCTCCTTCCCCGTGCCCCTTCCCTGGCCAGGCCCCCCCCCATGCGCCCCGGACTCCATCATCTGGGCTCTCCCTGCATCCAACATGTCCACGCTCTTCCAGCTCCCACTTGTCCGGGACTCTGGCCAGGAGCCCTGGAGGAAGCGTCACCCTTTGAAATGTCAGAGAATGACCCTCAGGATTAGAACACACTCGCCTCCCCAGCCCTGCAGCTCTCCTAGATGGCTTTGAGGACGCCCACTGAGGAACCCAGAGGGCAGAGCTGGCAGCGCCAAGGGGCAGGCCCAAAGGCTCCCGGCCTCGTGGCCACCCCAGGAGTCAGTCATCTCGGAGGCAGGAGGGGGAGTCTGAATCTCGATTCTGCCCCCTACTCTCTGCGTGACCCGAGACCGCTCACCTGTCAGGTGCCGGGTGTGGACGCTTCTGCAACCGTGACACCCTGGTGTGGTCTCCACACCAGTCCTGCGCGCAGTCCGGTGGCCGCCCGCTGACCAGCCGGCACCATCCGCCCGACGCCCGCTCCGACCGCAGACTTCTCCCCGCTGTGCCTCTGAGGCTGCCCCTCCGTGGCATGGACTCCATCCTCCAGCCCCTCTGAGGAGTCGGCCTCTTCTTTCAAGGTCACCTTCACGAGCCCACCTGCAGCGTGCCGCGGCTGCCCGGCCCTCACTAGGAGGCGAGCTTTGGCTCCCACGCCCCATCAGCCTAATCCGCCTGTTGGCTCCTGGAGGGCAGGGACCGCGGCTTTTTCCCCTCTGTCTCCTTATCACGGAGCCCAGGACCCTGAATGCAAGGGAAACTTATCCTTGTCCATTTGCAGTCGTGGGGAATCTCCGTGCCCTTAGTCCGGCCTTCGGACCACAGAGCCAGCCCCTCTCGTTCCAGCGTGGCGCAGCCTGGCAGAAATCCAAAGAACGGGGGCCAGCTCCAGGCCGCACTGAGGCATGGGAAGTGAAAGCCACACTCCATCAAAGCCCAGCTTCTCCCGGGGTCTGGAGGGCCTCAGACACGTCCATGGCCTGGGCCCTCCCCATCACCACATCCCCCCAGGTCCTCGGCTGCTGGGACCCGTGCCAGGATGGTCTCACCACCCTGGAAATCGCCAGGGACAGGACGGCGCGATGGAACGGACGCAGGTCACGGCCTGGAACTCTCTCCTTCCTCATCGATCTGTCTTTTTTCTCATCCCTTGCTGGTGTCCATTGGGATGAAATGGAATGGGGAGCATCTCCTGGCTGGCCTTGCCTCCCCTTCTTGGAGGGTCTTCAATAACCACAGGGCTTTGCCCTGGAGCTTTCCCTCTTTCTAGAAAGTCCATCTGTGCCCTCTGCCCTGGTAGAGCCCATGTTTCCTTTTTCCTCCCAGTTTTATTTTAAAGTTAATAACCATCAAAAAAGCTCAATAATCGAATGGCAAAGACTAAAATCTCATACAAATCCTTAGCTTTGAACAGGGCACGGAGGCCGTTCCCTGCCACTTTCCACTGGAACCGCTCTCTGTGCGCAGCCTGCTTGCTTTAGATTAGCTGGACTTCTAAGGGATACGTGGCCAGTAATCCATGGGGGGGAGGGGGCAGTCCCACCTCCCACTGATGTTTGGGAGGGGATCCTGGGTCCCGGAAGTCACTGGTAGAAGACCCTCCCGAGCTGGAGAGAGTGCCTTCAGGAAGCGCCCTTGCCACGTAGAGAGAAGCTCACCTCCGAGGGGAGGGTCTCCAGGCCATGACCGACCCCTGTCCGGCAGCCCAGAACAGTCGAGGGGAAGCGCCCGCACTGACCCGAGGGTCAAAGGCAATAATCCCTGTTTTTTCTATCACCCACTTCAAGGGACTGGCTCTCCACATCATCACAAATTGGGGGTCACCCTCCCCCGCTCGTGCCCACTGCCACCTCGACCAATCCAGGCCCCCAAACAGCCACTGTGGCCTCCTTAACACAGCCCCCCCCTCCTGATGCAGCCCCTCACTCATCAGTGTCCGGTGACTCGGGGCCGCCACAAAGCTCTCCATCTCACAGGGACTCCTCCAGTCCTTACCCCCCGGCCACCAGTCCCTCAGGCCTCCCCTCGGCCCTTCCGCAGCGCCCTCCACCTTTCCTCTCCCTCTCTTTCCCCCCTTAGCTCTTCCTGAGACCCGGCTTCCCTCTGGTGATACAGCCTCCTTGGCCTCCCTTCCCAGCACTGGCTGCCCGTCACCCACTCTCTGGGGCACAGGGTGAAGTGGGGAAGAGGGAGCCTCATTATCGCTTCCCATCCTCTGACTCCCAGCCCTCAAGAACCAAACTCTCCAGTCTTTCTACTCGGGTTCCATGCCGCCCCCCCCTTTCCTCCTGGCCCTGCCCCGTCTTTTGGGAACCCTCCCTCTGCCTAAATTAGGCCCCTGCCTCCCCCAGCCTCCACTCAAATCCTCTCATCCTGGCAGCTCACTTCTGAACCTAACAGAGAGCCCCCCCGCCCTCAGGGCCTCCCCTTTGTCCCCTCTTCCTCCTCTGCACCCTCCATGATCTGCTCCTGGCCTGGGAGTCCCACTGGTGCTGCTCTCTTCACTCTCAGCTCCTCGCCTTCTCTCTAGGTTTTGGGGTTCCCCCTTTCCTGGCTCTCCCCCTCGACCATTCCTTCTCTGCCTTCTTAACCGCATGCTCTTCCAGGGGACGCCCCTCACCTCCTCGAGCGAGCTGCCCTTGAGTGGGCTGCTACCAAGCAGAGTGACCAGACTGGGCAGTGCGGGCAGTGGAAGGAGCAAGTAAGCACTCCCCCAGAACTGAGGCTCCCTCTGCCCCACCGGAGCCTCTCGTGCCCCTGGTGCCCAGGCCCAGAGTGAGCCACCCCTTCACCAGGGGTGCCATGGGGCCCAGCTTCTGCTGCAAACATGGCCCCCCACCCTTGGCTGGCTGCCCTGCACGATGCTCTGGCCCAGGAAAGCCACTTCCTATTGCATCTCCCGCCTCCCAGGCTTTGCACTGGCAGTGCCCCCTGCCCACCCCTTACACTTTCCTGGCTTTCCCCAGAGCATCAGAAATCCAGCCCCCCTTGGGCCTGAGGCCTCCCCATTCGAAGCGCTCGGCTCCCAATTGCGACCCCACCAGAGCAGAGGAGGAGGCCGGCCCTGGCCAGGCTGCGGGCCCCCGTCCGTCCGTACTTCTGACGCGGGGCCTCTTTGTGCTCGTGTGGGCATCGTCAGAGAGAAGTTTTCTAGAGTATCCTGGGCGAGGAACGACAAGTCTGGCAAGGTAGGGAAGGGCTCCGAGCGCCAAGCAGAGCATCCCGTGATGTCCGGGGGCGATGGGGAGCCCCAGGGGTTACTGAGGGAGGGGGGGAGGAGAGCGGCGTCGCTCTAGGGGCTGAAGGGAGGGTGGCGCCCACTTGCTGGTCCGGTTGTGAGGGGAGGAGAGCCTGAAGCAGGGTGAGGAGGGGGCCACAGGCCTCGCCCCAGCCCGGAGAGCCAAAGGCTAGGACCCCGCACGGGAACAGGGACGTTCAGCCTTCGGCCTTCACCCAAAGGCTTGGGGGGAGAACAGGAGGCCCGGTTTTCTGTGACCGGACAAGGCTTCCCTTGTGCTGTGGAGCCCGTGTCACGCCTGGCTGGGAGACCCTGGACGGGTGCTTTCCCTTCCTGCACGTCCTCCTTCACAGGCCCGAGAAAGCCCCCAAAGGCCTCCCCCTCCCCCGGTGCCAGGGCCGACCTCCCTCCGGCTCCACGAGCACGCCCCTTCAGGCCCCCTTTCCATCCTCTACCTCAGCCTCTCACACTGTCGGTATTAACTAACCAGAGCCAGGACTCGCCCCCGTGTCTCCTCTCCCAGAGGCTGCCAACAGCCCGGCTCCTACCCTGGAGAGACTGCTCCCTCCGGCCTCTCCCCGTCTAGGCCGGGCCATTCCCTGGCTCCTGGGCTGCCTCCTGGCGGGCACCGGCCTTCGCCAGCCCCCGGGCCCCTCTAGGCCTGAAGGAGCGACCTCCTTGATGCTCCCAGGGCAGGCCCAGCATCCCAAGGAACAGCCTCCTGCAGGCCGGGCCCTGCCCACGGGGGGCTCCCCCCAGCAGGGGTCTCCTCGCTCAGGGGCCTGCAAGGCCACGGAAGGCTTCCCGAAGGAGGCCCCGCTGGAGGCAGAGAGGCCGAGCAGGAAGAGCAGCAGCACTGACTCCCCCCCAGCCAGTGCCGGGGGTCCCCGAGGCGCCAAGCAGCCGAGTCCTACCTTGGGGCACCTGGGCCACGCTCCGGTAAGCCATGTGCATGTGCATGCGGCACATGAAGACCGAGTCGTCCAGGATCTGCGACAGGGCCAGGATGATGTGGTGCTTTAAAAAGCCTTCCCTGGAGGAAGAAGGGAGCTGGCTTCAGACGCGGCTAACGGGGGGCACAAAGCTACACCCCCCTCCCCCGCCTTCAGATAACTCCCAGGGCACAACAGGGGGCTTAGCACAGGCTGACAGCGGCCCTTCAAGGTAAGGCCATTCCCCTCCTGGGAGAGCCTGGGGAAATACACAGAAAAACTCACACACACGTGGGCCGTGTGCATGTGCAGGGACCGGGCAGGGAGAGAGATGGGGAAGGACAGCAAGAGCAAGAGCAAGAGCATGGGGGAGGGGAGGGGAGAAGGAGAAGGAGAGGGAGGAGGGAAGGAGAGAGGAGGGGAGAAAGGGAGGGAAGAGGAGAGGGAGAGACAGAGGAGAAAGAGAGGAGGGGGTGAGGAAGGGGAAGGGAAAGAGAGGGGAAGAGGAAGAGAAGAGAAGGGAACAAGGGAGGGGAAAGGGAAGGGATTAAAGCTAAGTGCAAAGTGAGGAGAGAGGGAGCAATGTGGGGGAGAGGGGAATCCTCATCTGTCAAAGGCCTCGCTCTTTCCTGCTGCCCCCTTTCCTCGGGCCCCAGTTCTCTTGCTCAGCTCCATGATTCCTTTCCCCCCGGGGCTCAGGAGAGAACCCCCTTTCTGACTGTCCCCATTTTCTCCCCCTAACGCATCTGGCAGAGTGGATCTCAGCCCGCCAGGAAGCCCCCCCCACTTCCCTCTGGCATCGGACCACAGGGTGCTCTCGGTCCCACCCACCCTTCCCCCATCCTTTCCCCAGCCTGCAGGAGAAGTGGCTGGGGGAGAGAGAGGGTGGGCGAGGCAGGGGTGGGGGGGCTTCCTTGTCCTGTGCCCAAGTCACAGGTGAGACTGACTGAGGGCCTGGGTCCTGGGAATGTGGGAGGTGGGAGGGGAAACTCGGGGTTCTTATCCCCGGTTCCAGATCTAAATTCAAGTGCCCAGCTCCCCTCCAGGATGCCAACCTCAAGGACCTGACAGCCTGGGAGTTTGCAGGCTGAGCGCCCTCTGGTAGCTGGAAGGGAGACTGCAGCCTGCTCCAGAGAACTGGCACGAGAGCCCACCAGGTGGGCATCTCAGGCTGGCGCTGCCCAGCCGGCTCACACGTCTGCACACTCAAAGGGCCACAAGGTGCCCCCGTGGCTCTAGTCCTTCTCCAACAAGCCCTGGCACCGCCCCTGTTCCTGCCTGGCATATCCCCCCTCCCAATAACTGGAGAGTCTACACCTGGAAGGTTCCAGGTGAGAGCTTCCTAGCTGAGGGGTGCTTCCTTGCCTACAAGCCCAGAGTCCAGAAACCAATCGCATCCACCCAAGCAGGAGCCCAGGGTGAAGACGGACCCCAATGGCCAAGAGGAAGTCCCAATCTAATGTAGTTTTTAACGATCTGGAGGAAGAGCAGAGGGAAGATAATTCAGTTCAATAGACAGCAACTGAGTGCCGCCTCATCCAAGGCACTGTGGGAAGCATTAAGTCGCCCAAGCAACCAAGTCACCTCTCCAAAGGCGTCCTCGCTCTGGCCCAGCCCGGCCCGGCCCCCAGATACCCCTGGCTCAGGTCCTCCGCAAGGAAATAAGAGGGGGACTGAGGGGCAGCTCCCAAAGGAACTGATGTTCTCATGGGGGTATGTACATATATAAGAAGCAAATATAAAGTCACGTCCAAGCCATGGCGGGGCGAGAAGCCAGAAAGGCTGCGGGCAGAAGGGGGGGGCTTTGGCTGCCAGGGGCCGGGCACACAGAGGAGAGCAGCTCACCCAGGGAGGAAGGCCAGAGTTCTGCTGGCCAGGAGGGCCTGGAGGTCCCTGGGACAACTGGATCTGCCGCGTGCACTGGCCCCGGTCAATATGTCGGGGGACAGCAGTTACTTATTGTATACCTTGGGCTAGTCACTGTGCCAAGGAGTGGAGATACAAAGCAGAGGGAGGAGGGCCCAATATCCAACCTGACTCTGACCCTGTCTATCAATGGGACCCTCTTTCACTGTTTCCTTGTCTACAAACTGGAAGTCATCATTGCACCTACCTCATAGGAAGGAAGGAAGTGAGGGGAGCAAGGAAAGATTAGGGGGGGAAATGAAGGGAGCAAGGGAGGGAAGGAAAACGGGAGGAGAAAGGGAGGAAAGAAGGGAGAATATGGAAGAAGGGAAGAGAAAGGGAGGGAAGAAGAGAGGAGAAAAGGGAAGGAAAGAAGAAAGGAATGAAGAGAGGGATAGATGGAGGAAAGAAAGGAAGAGGGAGGAAACGGAGAAAAGTGAGAGGAGGGAGGAAAGAAAGGAGAAGAAAGGGAAGAAGGAATGAAGGGAGGAAGGGAAGGGAGGAGGGTGGAAGGAAGGAGGAGGGTGGAAGGAAGGAGAAAGAGAGGAAAGAAGGGAAGAGAGAATGAAGATAAAGAGAAAAAAGGAGAAGGGAGGAAAGAAGGGAGAAGAGAGGAAGGAAAGAAGGAAGGAATGAAGGGAGATAGGGAGGGAGAAAAGGAAGAAAAAGGGAGAGAGCACAGAAGAAAGGGAGGAAAAGAAGGAAGGAAGGAAGGGAGGGAGGGAAGGAAAGGAAGGAGGGAAGGAGGACTAGAGAGAGAGGGAGGGAGGGGGGAGGGAAAGAAAGAGGAAGAAAAGAAGAAAAAAAGCATTAATTAAGCACCTATTGTATGTACCAAGCATCAAACTAAATACTTTATATTGTCTCTTTTCATCCTTTATTCAAAGGAGATACAATTTGTAAAGTGCTTTGTAAACCTTTGGAGAGCTATCTAATTGCTAATCCTTGATACAAACATAAAATGGTTCCTCTCTCTTTCCCAGGGGACAGCACCTCAAAGCCCCAGGGTAGGCTGGTGTGGGGAAGGGGCAAAGGGAAGCAGCATCAGGAAAGGTGCATGCAGAAGGTCACAATGGAGGAAAGGGGGTTCTAATAGGTAGAAGTGAGAGGCAGGAGGAAGGGCCGTGATGGGTCACAAGCGAGGGTCTACTCGAATCTACTCAGTCAGGAAGCCGCTGCCAAAGCTTGGGCCAAGGTGAGGAGGGCACCTGACGAGAGGGCAGAGACAGAGACCAGAGGAGCCCAAGAGAATGTCCGGCCATGGGGGCGAGGGAGAGGCGGCAGCTAAGAGCCCCCCAGCTCTGTGACCTCAGCCCACCCCAGGGCACTTGCTGTCAAGTAGGGAATGGGCCGATAGGCAGGGAAAGAACTGAGAATGGGGCTCACCGAGGGAGGGGGCGAGCTTTTGGAGGAGACGGATGGAATGGGACTGCTGGGACAAGTAAGGCCACTTCATCCCTGAGAGACAGGGCAGCTGATATGTAAATGGTAGGAGATGAGGGAGAGGGCGCTCCTGGCAAATGGCCACACTTTTCCCTGTAAAATAGGAAGTTCTTAAGATTCTCAGTCGAGAGAGTGGAGGAAGAGGGAGCCATGGGAGGTTTGAGGGGAGATGAAAAGGTCTGGAAGATTTTTGGTGGAAAATGGGCAAGATTGCCGAGCAGCAGTGAGGGCCCTGAAGGTTTCTCCTTGCTGTCCCTCAGGCCTGTCCAAATCTGGGCATCTTTATGGCAGCCTGTTTCTAATTCATTGTCCAGATTCCAATTTGCTCCTTCCTTTCTCTTCCCCTTCTTTCCACTCTTTTACCAAACCTGGTCCTTTCTCCTTTCCCTAAGCTCTCAGATGTCCCCTTCTCTCTGCTCCCGGGACCACTTCCTGAGGGCAGCCCCTCCCCTGGCCTTCTAGAGGGTCTTCCCCTTAGTCTCTCCGGTCTCTTCCTTCTCCACGCAGCCAACAACATTTACAGAAGCATCTTGTGTGGTCACAAACTACTGAAAACTAAGGATGTTCCTCACCCTTGTTGGGGGCACATGAACGTGGCGAGCACTGCCATGCTGTAAGGAATGGTGAAGGGAGATTGTCCGCTGTGGGTTCCACGATGAGCACACACTGCACCCCCTTATGTAACGGTCCCCTCGTCACCAAGCCAAGTGCGAGAACTCTCCAGCTCTGCCAGCAGCAGCTTTGGCCATCCCGGGAGAAGGCGAGGGGCTTGCTGGGGGAGACTGCTCAGAGGTCTGCGCCAGGCAGCTCTCCAGGAGAATGACCGTCGACACGTAAAGGGGCAAACTGCTCTGCTCTGCCCCGGTCTCGCCATGCTCGTCCAGTAATCTCAAGCCTCCATCTTCCTGATTCAGAAACTCAAGTCCATCTGGATCGAGTAAAAGCCACTTACTTCATGCCTGTAATAGCCGATGTCTGAAGCCAGGCCCTGAAGGGAACTTCGAACCCCAGCAGCCACCTAAGGCGGATTAGCCAGTGACATGGAGGTCCTGCACTCAGCTAATACTGGGGCACGAGGAACCCCCAAAGAACAACAACTAACCCAAGAGGGAACAAAGCAGCACAAAGAAGGGCCACGCTCAGCCCTTGGCAAAGACCTTCCGCTCCCTAGTCCTGGCCTTCGTCTGCGGAGCTCCCACCTGCACCCGACACATCCAGGAAACGAATCAAGCTCAACAAAACCTGGATGATTTCACGTTTTCCAGTCGTGGCAAGATGCAGCCCCAGGGCCTGAGCAGGCGGGCCCTGAAGGAGATGCTTGGAGATGATCCATGATCCTGTCCCCAAGTCTTTGGGTCCTGGGATTTCTCCTCTTGACGGCATTTCAATCATCTTTTTTTAAGGCTACTTATGTTCCACATAATTTAATAGACATTTCTTGAATCCCACACTAATAAAACATTGCTCTCCGATGCACTTTGCTTTAAAGGCTTGGGCCCCAAGACCTGGTGAGGAAGGGGCTTGGGCCCAGGTCCTGGGGGCGCTTGGCAGAGAAAGACTGAACCGCTGAGGGAATTGCCCCTAGGGCAGGGTACCCAAGGTAACTCTGAGTGCAAGGAACCCTCGCCCTTCCTCTTGACAAAGGCTAAGAAATGCCCCCCAATATTGTTCCTACTAAGGCAGGGGTATGACGGCCGGTACCCAGCATGCCCATCCATATGGTATTCACTCTGCTCCCTGGAAGGCACGTGAGGGACCTAAAAGCAAGGGGGACACTCCCTAACGGGTCATTTCTGAGGACAATTGTGGGTAAAACACATGTCCCCACTTCTCTCCAAGATGCTGGGTGTTGAGCAGAGCATTTGGGGTTTTAGGGGTGCTTGGGCTCCCCAATATTGCAAAGGGAACTGAGTAATATCTGGCCCTCTGGGATTTAAAAAGCGCTCTTTCTCTGTGGTGTTTGTTTGGGTCTCGGTGCTTCTGTTTCTGCCTGTCTGACACTTTCTGCCCTCTCTTTGTGATTCAAGCTAACCTGAGTTTTTCTTAGAAGTTGCGCTTTCAGGAGATCAAACAGCCTCTAGCCTTCTCTCCACCGAAGGGACTGACTGCGGAATGGCTAGAGTCGCTGCTTGTAAGACAATATGTCCAGTCCAGCCTCTCTGATGAACGGTAGGCTCCTCAACACCCTGCCCCCATGTTCCAGAGTCAGCCTCATTTCTCTCTAGAGGGAAATCCTGTGTCCCTGACCCCCAGAGCCCTAAAATCCTTCTCTTGGGATTCCTTTCAGCAGCTCACTTTGTACTCCAAGATCTTTCCCCCTTCCTTCTAACTGAATAGACAGTGGAATAGAGAACCCTAAAATTCTAGAATATTAGCTATCCTGCACCCCATAGAAATCTCTTCCCTTCATCCCTCCTGCCAAAGGGCCAAATGAAATGTAGAAAAGAAAACGACTGTAACATGGAGGGGCGGGGTTTGGCCACCTGAAAATTCGGGGGCTCCAAGAGAACAGATTCAAATATTGCTAATTTTTAAGGTAGAGACCTCACTTTGAAGATAAAAATTGCATTCAAAAAAAGTTTCTCCCGAAAGATTAGTTTAAATTTATGTGAATTTAAATTGGGAATCTGATTCTAAATTGTATTCTTCAATGTTTCAATTAAGGGAAAATGGGATAAAATTGTATCCAACAAGTAATTTGTTCCACTCCTGAAAAACCCGTAAAGGATTTTCTCCTTTTCTTTTTGTATAAACTCTTGCAATCAAAGTTATTTATATTGAGTAAGAAAAGGTACAAAGTCATCTTTTGTATATTTTATAACAAAATGTATATTAAAATATCACTGATATACATCTGTACCATACAAACATAATTATATATTTTTTCCTTTCATATTAATTCTGACTAAAGATCTAATTCCCACTTAGATTAAATATTTTAAATTGATTTTTAATCATTCTACTTCATTTCATTTAGAATTAACCCTAATTAAGCTGTGGATTTGCAATCCTTGATGTAAATTTAGCTAATTCAATAGTTCATCATTTTAGCTTTGAATAAGCATTTCTCCCCTTTCCATTGACAATTGTGATCCTCTTCCATATGGATTTTTAGGGAATAATCACACAGATGAAATAGCAGAGGCTTGATATTATCCAAGAGCCAAATTGTCGTACAGTTGTAGTTAACAGTGAAGTTGGCACGTTTATTAATGAGGCCATTGGAAGCTCCAGATCTGTGATCCTGCTTGGAGAATCTCAAGCGCTCTTTGCTAACATTTGATGGAAAGTTATGCAATTTAAATTGGGGTTCTGTTAAAATAGCAAATGCAGAATGGAAATACAGTTGAAATTCCAAATTTTATTAAAGCTGAGTTCCCCCTAAAAAGTTGCCATTTCTGATGCTTTAATATTGACTATCTAAAATTATCATTATTAATTCATCCCCAGGAATTCACAGTGAAACCTGTACACTCAATGTTGGTGGGATTTTAGTGGCTGAATTGAAAACGATAAGTTTCAGGATCCAAAGTTTCCAGGAAATAAGTTTCATGACTTGACAAGTCTTGCCATGTGGCCAGAAGGGTAGTTCTCTCTATAAGCTATTTGACAATCACATATGCATTTTAGTTGTAAAGCGCAAACTTTATCCATATGATGAGAAACATGAAAACTGATGAGCCAGCTAGATGCTTCTAAATTATATGAGATAATCACAATGAACTAGTCTGTGCTAAAACTGTGAATTTATCTGGGCATAAGATTTTAGAGATATATGTGCATTTGATTTAATTTTAAGCTTAAAAACTAGATATTAAAACAAAGTTCTCTGGTAACTTAAAGAGGTCACATGTTTGTATCTCCTCTAATTAGATTTACATTTAATTACAATTATATAATTATATTTAAGGTACTATGTTGCTTTCTAAATTCTATATTGTGCAATTTCTATTAAAAAAAAAAACCCTGTATGCCCTGTGCTTTAAAATTCTGTCAGTCCTGCTGAACTTGTGATATAGGTTTTGTGAACTTTTGCCCAAAATTATATATTTAATGTTATATAATTATGTATCATATAATTATATTTAGGTGTTATATTGCTTTCTAAATTGTATATTGTACAATTTGTAAAAAAAAATGTATGAGCTGTTTTAAACTTCTGTCAGTCCTGCTGGACATATATGTTTTGTGAAGTTTTGCCCACAATTATTTAAATTGCCTATGTTAAAAATTATTTATATTGCCTATGTTCTGAATTGAAAGATTTTCTTTAAGATATCTCCTTTCCTTAAATAAAGATAGAAATTTACTTAAAGAGACAGAAGGGAAAATTTTAAAATTTCAAAAATATAAAATTCCATTATACAGGTGAAATAGTTATGAAGTCTCTTCACTTTTAAATTTTTGAAAATTCTTGATTAGGATTTTGGGGAGTTACTCTGAAATTGAGGATTGAAAACTATAGACTAGTTATTTGCATAATTTCATGGCCTTGGAATATGAAGGCATGAGGGCATAATCCATACTTCCCCCTTACAGGATGTGGCTACTGCTTAGCCCTAGCCTGGGCCCTTTCCCCCAGGGTTAAGTGAGAAGAAAAAAAAAAAAAAAACACTCACTCCTCAATCCTCTGGACTCCCCTGCTGGTTAAGTGAAATTGCTTCCATTATTTAAAGGGACAAATCATTTCTGGAATGCTGAACATCTACTTAGATAAGATATTGTATCAAGAGTTCTACTGCTTAGTAATTTAGCAAAGGACTCTAAGAGAAGTTTGTTAGATGTTTTTTTTTTTTTTTTCTGGTTAAATGCAAGTTCTGAAAATGATTATTTTAAAATCCATTACTTATCCCATGATTTCCATCTGTCTTCAGCAAATTATTTAACATTTAGTGCACCATGGTCTCACAGTTTAATGAATATGATAACAAATATGATCTATAGCTTTCTTAAAATACCTAAAGCGGGATTTTAACCCGACAGTATTGGTTCTTTTGCAAGCAAAGTCTTTAATTTTCCTGCACCTAGTTTTGACTGGGCCCTGCAGACACATCTGAAAACAAAGCATGGCATGGGAATTCCTGCCGTCATATCAGCCCTGAGATAGTTTAGGTTACCCACAATGACTTGTAAGCCTTTTTTTAAGATCTGAAGCCACTGATGTGGGACTTGGCTGTTTAAGAGAAAATTTCTTGGGACACCATAACTAATATTATTTCTCAAGTTTGAATCCAAGTATAGATGAGGATCAATAAATCAGAAAATCCGCCATCCCAGAAAAATGCCACAGAACTTCAGAAGATGGAGGTTGGTTTGTTTGCATCTGGTAAAAAGGAGTTTCAAAGATGGATTTTTGAGTTCTACTCGAGGTCAGACACTTCTAACTTATTTCCCAATTGTTTTCCTTTCCATAGGAATGTTTCCACCAATTCCTGAGTCTGACAGTGGGGTGGAAATCATTCGTGGTCTTCATACCTGAAGTCAAAAAGCTAAGAATGCTTTGTCTTGTTATAATCATGTCCCTGTTTTTTCTCTCTTACAGCAAATTTCTACATTCAGAGCAACTAACTGGTCAGCTTAAAAACCATAAGCAAAATACAAGTATGTAAGATCTTGCTGTTTTCTATCTGATAATATGTGGTCATTAGGAAAATGACTGTTTTTCATTGTGGGTAGATGACTAATTGGCTAATACTAGAGATATAGCTTACTAGAAATATGTTTGTCTAAGGTCTTTAAATCTTTCGAAATGTAAGAACATTTAACTACTGATACAACTATTTGTGAGACCCAGATGCTATTTTCATGCAGGGTGACTTAAAGAGTAGAGAATTCTAGTGCAAACTGAATGCAATGTATCTTCTGTATTACATCTATGCAAAAAAAAATCCATTTTATTTAAGCTAATGGGGAATAACACCTGTTTGTTCTGTATGTCCTATGGCACAAAAACGTTTTCTTATAAATAACTTATTTGATATACATAGGCCAAACCAATGCAGCCATAAAAGGGCTGCTGGCCGGTCTATATTGGTGTCTTCCAATCTATCCCTTGGCAAGGAGAAGATACATTCTTCTCCTTTGATTGCTTCTGAACATCCTCAGGCCAGCTTCTAATCCCAGAGACAAGCCAGTGGAAACGTCTCATAGACCTATGCCAGGCTATAAAGAATGCCCTTCAGTCTTTTGTGAAATTTGTTTGCATTGGTCACAAGCTAGGAGAAGCTATTAGGCAGGATTATCAGGTGTACCCAAAGACTGATATTTTGTGCCCACGTGACTCCTCTTCTAAAACCTGTTCAGAGAAGGGATATTTGTCTAGAAAAAGACTGGCAGAGAGACTTTACACCTATGCCTCGTGTAGGGGTTTAGGCTAACTTCTCTGCTTTGAAACCCCGCTTTTTGGCAGGAGATTATTCTCAGATCCCTGTGAAGAAAGGTGCCTCTGTCAGTCTGATGGGCTCCCCCTTTCTGAAAACTGCTTCTGGGTTACCCATAACTTCCGCTCTCCAAGCAATCTCCTTTGTGGGAATCTTGGCTGGCACCCTACCACAGCACTCCTCTTCTAATCA
>JAJPUD010020578.1:0-24448 GCA_023553655.1 Myrmecobius fasciatus | reverse complement strand
TATTCCTTCCACTAAAATAGATTACTTTCTAAATTTAGCAGATAGGGGGCCCTATGGAGGAAAAGACTGTATTTGAAGTCAGATAGACCTTAGTTTATAACCTATGTCAAATACTTACTAGCTTGTGGGACCCAAGGCAAATTCATTTAATTTCTGCTTGCTTCGGTTTCCCCAACTTTAAAATTAGGATAATAATAGCACTATTTTAGGAAAATAATAGCACCATTATTAGCAATATTACTATTAGCACTATACCTAGTTGTTCCAATAATAACAATAATAATAATAATAATACCTTGATATTTAATAGAATACCCTGTGATTTATAAAGCACTTTCACATGTAAGATTGTTTGATTCTAATAAATCCCATGCACATGACATTGGCATTATTGTCCCAATTTCACAAATAAAGGAACTAGGATACATTGATGGCCCTTATATATCCAGTCAATTGGGATCGAAAGTGAACACTTAATAGCAAATGTATTACTAGGGTATATTTTTTATTTTTATTTTTATTTCTATTTATTTATTTACTTATTGCTAAAGCAATTGGGGTTAAGTGACTTGCCCAGGAAGTGTTAAGTGTCTGAGGTCACATTTGAACTCAAGTTCTCCTGACTTCAGGGCTGGTGCTCTATCCACTGCCAACAGTGTATATTTTTAATCCTGTCTGGAATTGGATAATAGAAATTACATAAATTGAACAAAAATAGCAACAATAAAACAATTGATAAGCATTTTATAATTCCTGAATACATCCTGAATTGATGTAGCATCATAGATTTAGATTTAGAAGGGATTTTAGAGGGCACTCTCTTATGTTACATATGAGGAAACTGAGGAACAGAGAAGTTAGGTGAATTCCCAATTTCTAATGTCTGAGGCAAGATTTAAACTCAGTTTACCCTGATTCAGGATCTAGTACTCTATTCTATGATTTCCTTTGACTGCTGCTTTTTTTTTTCTCTTACTGATAGCCTATAGAGACTCCTCTGAAAAAAATCTTGCTGTGATTTATAAATCAGCCATTAACAATTATTATACCATTCACTGCATGCATCCATTCTAATAAATTCCCTACATCTTCCTTAGCAGCTTGTTTTACTCCCATTTATTGACACCATAGTCTTAACAAAGGCAGCACATCAATTATAGTGATTGCATTAGGCCCTGTTGGAAATAAGGGTCTGAGAACTGGCAACTGAAAGTTGCATTAAGGATTAAGGTTGATCAGGAGGATAGAAAAAAGAGAAATAGATGCAGGTTTGGTTGATAACATGGGTGGATTTCCCCAGGCATCTTTAAAGCATTTGCTTTTCCCTCTGATTTAAAAAGTTATGAGGGAAGATGCTGAAATCTCAACCAGCTTGCTCCTTTCTAGTATTATAGAATATTAGCCAGAGAACAACATGGTTTCTAGAAAGGTGGGTATTAAAAACTGACATAGGAAAATATCCTTAGATTTTGCCTAACATAGTCATAGATGAAAAATATTTACTCCTATTTTTAATTTCCCTGTCTTGTGAAATTTTTTCTTGGAGGTACTTTTTTGGGGGGGAGAAAGAGATGTGGGTAACTTATTTTTCTCTAAAGAGATGAACTAAGTCTAGGTGAGATTTTGACATCTATTTACATAAGCTTTCTGTCTGTTAGTCTCTCTTTTTCCATTGTAAATTTTCACAGACTGACCCCATGCCTGGAATGCTCTTCCTTCTCATCTCTGACTCCTGGATTCCTTCAAGTAACAGTCTAAATTCTTTTGCAGGAATTCTCTTCTAGTCCCCTTCCATCACTAGGGACTTATCTCCAAGATTATATATCTTGTATGTACATAGTTATTTGTATATTGTATTCTCAATTAGATTTTGAGCTTCTTAAGAGCAGAAATGATCTTTTACTTTTTTTTTCTATCTCCAGGATCTGGCAACAGTAAGTGCTTAATAAATCTTTGCTGACCAACTGATTTTATTATTAGACTTTATTAAATGTGGTAGTCAACAGTAGTAGTGTCCAGTGATAATTTTCTCTAATGAGTGAGGCTCCCGATCCTCTATGTTCTTCATTCTGTAGGACTCCTCACCATATTGGGGAGAGGGGAGAGGGTTACATATATAGTACCTGGGGAAAGTAAAGGGGAAGAGAAAAGGAAGATTCTCCAGGTAATAAATTTACACCTGGGAGCATGAGGTTCTATTACCTTTCTCATTACTTCGGTGTATGTGGCCACAGACATAATTGATGGTCACAAAATTATCTAGCCACAATATCCGAGGTATTCTTATCCCTAACTCATAAATCAGCCTATGTGGCCTTTTTTCCATGATCCTTTTAAAGAGCTCACTCATCCACCACCTGCATAATGAAAGAAGCCACAAGCCTTATCACTTGAAGGAAAATAACATTGATTTTTGAGGGGAGACTCAACCACTGGCTCTACTCATTAACCTGGACTCCATTTACTCCAAAAACTCCATTTCAGACGTATGTTTCCTTTTTAAGATCACATAGGGAACATGTATTGACTTTGTTAGAAAGTATAGAGTTCATCAATTTAAGAAGACAGAGGTAGTTGATTTGAGTCTTTTTGACATGATGGTTAATGGGTTGATTTCTTTTTTTTCAGTTTGTTCACAGATATTTATCTGGATAAATTCTTTTTTTAAATTTTTTAATTTTTATTAAAGCTTTTTATTTGTATAACATATGTATGGATAGTTCCCCAGCATTGATCTTTACAAAGCTTTCCATTACAAATTTTACCCCCAGTCCCCTCCCCTCCCCTACATGGCATTCGGAAGTCCACTACATGTTAATAATGTTGAAATGCTTGAGAAGTTATGCAAGAAAAATCCTATCTACAAGAAAAAAAAGAATCAGAGAAAGGCAACACAATGCAAGCAAATGTCAATAGAGTTCATGAAAATGTTACGTTGTGGTCCATATTTCATATCCCTCTCTCTGGGTGTATATGGTCTTCTTCAGTGAACAATTGGAACTGGTTTGAGATAATTCTTTGTTGCAGAGAGCCATGTCCATCAGAATTGATCATCATGTAGTACTGTTGTTGCTGTGTATGATGATGTCCTGGTTCTGCTCGTTTCACTTAGCATCTGTTCATGCAAGTCCCTCCAGGCCTCTCTGAAATCGTCCTGCTGGTCCTTTCTTACAGAACAATAATATTCCATAACATTCATATACCATAATTTATTCAGCCACTCTCCAATTGATGGGCATCCCTTCAGTTTCCAGTTTCTAGCCACTACAAAAAGGGCTGCCACAAACATTCTTGCACATGTGGGTCCCTTTCACTCCTCTAAGATCTCTTTGGGATATAGGCCCAGTAGAAACACTGCTGGGTCAAAGGGTATGCACAGTTTGACAACTTTTTGAGCATAGCTCCAAATTACTCTCCAGAATGGTTGGATCCATTCACAGTTCCACCAACAATGTATTAGTGTCCCAGTTTTCCCACATCCCCTCCAACATTCATCATTATCTTTTCCTGTCATTTTAACCAATCTGACAGGTGTGTAGTGGTACCTCAGAGTTGTCTTAATTTGCATTTCTCTGATCAATAGTGATTTGGAGCAACTTTTCATATGACTAGAGATGGTTTTAATTTCATCATCTGAAAATTTTCTGTTCATATCCCTTGACCACTTATCTATTGAAGAGTGGCTTGAATTCTTATATATATGAGACAATTCTCTATATATTTTAGAAATGAGGCCTTTATCAGAACCATTAAATGTAAAGATGATTTCAATGGGTAGATTTCTTTAAAAAATTATTAACTATTTTAATATAAATGGTTTTCTTGTAATCCCATGTATTTTATTTTATTTTATTTTATTTTTTTGCATCAAAAGTCTTATTCCAAGAAGGGATACAGCCACCAAAGGTATCCAAGTCATAAAAAAGTTCAAAACTTTTTTTAAAAATCAAGCTGCTTCTTCAAGCTGAAAAATTGGAAAGCATCTTCCATCTTGGAGTCTAGTTTCTTCTATTGTTGACATTTCCTCCTTTCAGAATAATTTAATTTAATAAACATTAATATAGCATTTACCATATGCTCAGGCAGCTAGGTGGTAGAGTGGAAAGACCATTAGACCAGGAATCAGAAAGATCTCCCTTCAAATGTGGCCTCAGAAACTTAATTTCTGTTTCACTCTCCTCATCAGGAAAAAGGGGTCAGTAATAGCACCAATATTGTTGTGAGGATAAAATAATATTTGTAAATGCTTTGCAAATGTGATAGTGCTCCATAAATGCTAGCTATTATCATTGTACTATTCTGTGTTAGACAAGAGGAATTCTTTTTGAATCTTCCTTTGATGGGAACCTAGGGTGATGCATGAGCAAGGCAGATGGGATCCCAGTGGGATATATGTATTATGGGAAATTGCTTAGCATGGAAAAATAAGGTTCCATTTCCTTGCCTTCAAGTCTCAGTTGATATGGCACTGAATGTCTCTGTCATTGCTGGTGACTGAGAAGTGGGAGCCCTGGGTTGGAAAGTGGTATGTGAGAAAGAAGTAGATCATAATCCATTGACTTGGAGAGATGCTGGTTTTGTAAAGGATAGAGGCAAGTTAGATCTTAACTTTGTTATGATCCTTCTCAGTTCATAGAAAAAGTTTCCAAATTAGGGCAAGATCTCTAGCCATTTGGTAGTTAATATTTGGAGTAAACCTGGCTTCTAACATTGTGTGTTGATGAGAACCTTCTTTCTTTAGTACTCACCAGTTCATAGATTAGAGATTTAGAGAAGGAAGAGCCCTTTATTATTACCAGCCAAATTCCATTTTACAATTGAGGAACCTGAAGCCCAAAGGACAAATAAATAGTAGAGTTAGACTTTGAATTCACTCTACATGCAGAATCTATGAGCATTTATTAAATACCTACTGTGTGTAACTCCAGGAATTATGCCAGTTCATAACACAGATAATTAAATTTTTTGTGTGAGATGTTACACATTTGAAATCCACAAATATTGCACATCAGGATTTGATTTATTATTTTGCTGATTGTGTAGACTTTTAAAAAATTTTTAATAATAGCTTTTTATTTTCAAAATGCATGCACAGATGGTTTTCAACATTCACCCTTGCAAAATATTGTGTTCTTAAGTTTTTTTCTCTCCTGCTCCCACATCCCTCTCCCCTAGATAACAACTAATCCAATGTGCAATTCTTCTAAACATATTTCCACATTTATCAGATTGCATAAGAAAAATCATATCAAAAAAGAAAAAAATGAGAAGGAAAAAAACCAAGCAAACAAAAACAAAAAAGGTAAAAATACTATGTTGTGATCTACATTCAGCCGCTATAGTCCTCTTTCTGGATGCAGATGGCTCTCTCCATCACAAGTCTATTGGAATTAGCCTGAATCACTTCATTATTGAAAAGAGCCAAACCTATGACAGCTGATCATCACATTATCTTGATATAGATGTGTAAAATGTTCTCTTGGTTCTTCTCATTTCTCTAAGCATCAGTTCGTATAAGTCTCTCCAGGCCTTTCTAAAATCATCCAGCTGATTATTTCTTATACAACAGTAATATTCCATTACACTCATGTGCCATGATTATTCAGCCATTTCCCAACTGATGATTATCTACTCAGTCTTCAGTTCCTTGCCATTACAAAAAGGGCTCCTAGAAACATTTTTGCACATGTGGGGCCTTTTCCCTTTTTTTTGATCTCTTTGGGATACAGACTCAGTAATGACACTGCTAAATCAAGGGGTATGCACAGTTTCAAAGTCCTTGGGCATAGTTCCAAATTGCTCTCCAGAATGGTTGGATCAGTTCACAACTCCACCAGCAATGTATTACTGTCCCAATTTTCCCACATCCCCTCCAACATTTATTATTATCTTTTCTTATCATCTTAGCCACTGATTGTCTAGACTTAAAAAATGTCAATGCAGCTTAAACTTAAAAGTATGTGTATACTTTTTAGTTTTCCAGAAAATTTAGTTTTTAAACATTTACTAGCGCATCTCTAGCTGCTGTATCAAATCAAACCTAAATTTTGCTTTTAAACTCATTTTTTCATTTATTCACCAAAAAATCCAAATCCTTTGGGGTCATTCTTTTCTTAAATCATCTTAAGAGTTATGACAATGATAGTTCTATAAGTCTCTGAAATTAAGAAAAACCAAAACTCAAGGCATGGGGCAACTAGGTGACCCAGTAGATAGAGCACCAGCCTTGGAATCAGAAGGATTTGAATTTAAATTTAACCTTAGAGACTTACTTAGCTGTGTGACTGTGGGCAAATCACTTAACTCTGGTTGCCTCCCAAATAAACAAAAACAAAACTTAAAATTTACATCTTTTCTGCTGAGGCAATTGAGTTTAAGTGACTTTCCCAGAGTCACAAAGCTAGAGAATGTTAAATGTCTGAGACCAGATTTGAACTCAAGTCCTTCCGACTTCAGGTTGGTGCTCTATCCACTGTGCCACCTAGCTACCCCTTCCTTAGTCTTTTCAACTTGTCTTCCATATGTTACCAGAAATGTAGAAAAGAACAAGCTGATAGTTCAAAGTTGTTTCATTTAATCTCTTTTAGACCAACGAACCAAATAACTTAGGTCTTAATTGCTATAAATAAAATGGTAATAATAATATTGCTACTATCTATCATAGACGTGCTTCAGTGTCAAATAAGACAATGAATGTAAAACTGTTTTTATAAGTACTATTCAATCCAATCCAGTCAATATTTATTAAACAACTACTATGTGTGATTTAGTATGTTAAGTGCTGGAACTTCAATTAATAAAAAGTCCCTGTATTTAAGCAGTTTATAATCTAACAGAAGGAGACAAACCAGAAAAAGAGACAAGGAAGGGGAGTGAGGGGTGGGACACCAGGGGATATCTAACAAAGGGGTAGTAGTATATTGTTCCATGGAGTTGAAACCAGGCAGAGTAGCAGAAACAGAGTGGAGTGAATGCTTTAAACAAGTACTATTTTATATTTAATTTAATTTAACTTTTAGGCTTACTAATTTGTACTTTGTTTCCATTTTCAAATACAATTTTAAATCTATGATACTATGACACTACTATGGTAGTAGGAATTTTCTCCTCTGGGAATTTCTTATAGCAATTATATAAATGTTACATGTGTATTCACACATTTTCAATGGCATATGTATGTATGTATGTATATATATATATATATATATATATATATATACATTACCCCTCTATTTATATATCTATATGTATGCATGTCAAATTCCATCTTCCCATTGAGGATATTTTATCTTCATTTCTGATTGATTGTCAGGGGGTAGTGGCTGCTAACACTTAATTGTTTTAAATCTATCTTTCCCCACCTTTTCTGTTAAGTACTTAATGATCTAGCAACAAACTTATCTAGACTAAGGAAGCTCTTTTAAAATGCTGAGTAAAGCAGAAAAAGCCATTTAAAAAGCAAATCTAGGGATCATCAGTGACTCCTTGGCTCCTGGACTCTAGATCACAATTCCCTCTATACTTGATACAGGGATATCAGATCCACCATGTTCAGAGAGACTCATTGCTAGATGGTTGATCACTAGGTGAATCTCATAGACACATGACTTGACCACTGAGCCCAGCCTCAAAAGCCATAACATCTTGGTATGGCCTGACTGACTGCCAGACCTTGTGCTCATTCTTTAAGCATCTAGGGTTACTTCCTTGCCAGGAGAAAGCATTAGACTCCTATGGAGTACGATGTGGATGATTACCTTGTAAATTATTTCTTTTGTAAATTTGTATTTTTTGTCTGCTGGATGTTTAAAATAGATAGATAACTGAACAAAGAAAAGGACACAATAGTATGCAACTCTTCCAACTCCATAAAGGGAAAAATATTTTCTTCCTCTGTAGTTGAGAGATACTAATGTAGTCTATTTCTATTGACAGCAGTGGTTGATCTGATTAGGTTGGGCCAGCCCTGCCAGCTTCATGTTACTGAGGCTCCAGGATAGTGGTGTAGTAAATATAATATATATTTTTGGACTAGACCAGTTATTTTATTAAAATAGAGAGCTCCCAGGAAGGAAACTTCCTTCTACCAAAATAGATCACTACTTACTCCTCAATTTATGATCCTAAAAGAATTTACTGAGAGAACTTAGAGTTATAATAATGACAACAATATCACCAATAATAACAGCAAGTATATATATATATAGCACTAAGATTTTTCAAAGCACTTTATATGTTATTTGATATCACAACAATCTTGTGAGATAAAAGCTATTAGCATCCTCATTTTATAGATGAGAAAACTAAGGTTGAAGTTGTGACCAATCTAGGACCACACAGTCAGCCTCTGTTAGACATAAGACAAACCATGTGTTCTTGGTACCAAGGCAGCTCTTTGTCACTATGCTGTCTCATCATGCTTCACACACAACTAAAACCTATGGCATGCCCTAAATAAGCTAGAAAGTTAGATAAATAGTGAAAAGTCATGAAATCAACAGCTACTTATTAAGCTCTTCCATGAAGAGTTAGACACAATTGAAAAATGATCGAACCACAAAAATGTGTCAAGACCTGTGTTAAGTATTGAGAACATAGGCTAAGACAAAAAGTGAAACAAAGCTGAAAAACCTACTAATCCCTATCCTACACTACAATCTAATAGAGGAGACTGCATACAAGCAAGTGAATACAAATAATATATATATACAGAAAAAATTGTATTTAATCTTGGGTGAAGAAGATATTAGCATTAAGGGACCCGGGGAAAGGCTTCTTTCAGAAAGCATGATTTGAATGGAGATTGGAAGAAAACTAGGGAGAGCATTCTAGGTATGGGATGACACATAATAAAAATGTACATATTAAAGAGATAGAGTATCGTGTGTAAGAAACAGCAAAGAAGTCACTGTCATTAGATCTCCAAGTACATACAACATACAAAGGAATAAGGTATTAAGAAGACTGGAAAAGTAGAAGGGGGACCAAGTTATAAAGAGCTTTAAAAGCCAAGGAGGTGATGTTATATTTGATCCTGTCACCCACAGCTAAGAAGTATTTGAGGTAGGATTTGAACTCATAATATCCCCCTGACTCTAAACCCTGTGCTCTATCCACTGTACTACTTAGCTTCCCCTTTTTTTGAGTTGGATAAATGAATTTCTGTGTGTTCCTTGTCGAACTGGTATTTGGTGGGAAAAGAGTCAAACCTTAGGCAAAGTTGGGGTCCTTTTCTCCAAAATAGATAGTGATCAGAAGTTATCTTGAACCTAACCCTTAGACTACTAATATTTAAAGAAACAGATTGACATATTTCTAGCCTTCTACTTTCTCTCTAGAGTGGTGAAATGTCTGGCTCCAACCTCTTACTTCCCCTTCTGGCAGAAAATAGTCTTTTTTTGGAGAAGGGTGGGCTGAGAAACATCTAGAGACATGTATCCTGCCTCCTTTCAAGAAACAGTGATAGAGTGATACCCTTATGCTTCATGTAGAGGACAGCCCTGACTACACAGTTTATACTTAGGGTATAATCCTGGATAATTCAGAGGATAGTGATGATCTTGTCAGTAATAGGGGAGTTAGGATGGCTGAAGAAAGGCTTGGGGGGATAGATGAGTTCAATTTTGGTCACATTGAGTTTGAAATCCATCAAAGCTGATGAGATCACCAAATGAAATAGTACAGAGAGAGAGGGAAGAGGGCTCAGGACAGAGCCTTGGGGGACATCCATAGTTAGTAGATATAACCTAGATGAAGACTCAGAAAAGGAATTCTAGTTTTGTTTTAAAATATTTGAGATCAATCCTTACTTGTATCCTTAGTGTCTTGGCATAATAAATGCTTGTTGACTGACTACTGACTTACTAGTCACTTAACTATGGGAAAACTATTTAATTTGTCTAATTTACATTCCATCTGTTTAGATCTGCCCATTTCTTCATCTGTAAAATGAGGCCAGTAATGCTACCTACCTTGTGGGGTAGTTAGGAATGCGTTTATAAACCTCAGAGTGCTATAAATGTATAATGAGTTATCAAAACAAGACAGAATATTATATTTAGAATCCAGAGAGGTCTTCAGCTGGTAATTAAAGATAACTTTTTTCCAGCTTGAATTCCCTCTCAACACCTCTTGAATGACTGTATGGTCATGGTTTCACAGCTTCCTTCTCAAAACACAAGCAAAAACAAGAATAAAAGCATGCAAGATTTGACTAGCTACATATCTACTCTTGTTGGTCAATGTCCCTGTCATTTGGGTTGATTCACTTATAGGATAAATATTAATTTGCATAAAAATATTTTTATTGGCCAGATTTGGAGCAGTAAATATGATTACTTAACTATATAGCCAGATATCTTTTTGCAAACAGCTAAATCTGGGATTGTATGTTGATCATGATGAGTTTAAAAACTGAGAGTCTGAATACCATGCACAAATAGTCTAGTAAGATTTCTTTTCATATCTGAATAGCTGAAAAGAGTTGGAGAGCTCGGTCAAAGGTTTTTTTATGTGTATATGTTCATTTTCACAGATTTACTCCCCCCCCCAGTTCTTCCTGCCTCAAGAATCAGCCTGGATGTCATGTCAAATATGTCAGTTTTATTTTCTGGTCTAAATTCCAAATAGATCTCACTTACATTCCTTAGCTTCATGGTGAAGATATGAAAGTTGACATGTATGTGGAAGAACTTGTACATTTCCTGAACTAGTTTCTTGGGAGGACACTTAAGAAGGTTATATTATTTGGAAAACTTAGGAATCTCAGGGTATTAATATGTTCTGCCATGGCTTTCTGATACCTTTAGATTGGGTTTTCCTGGAAATGCATGTTACAATCTATGTCTGAGGAGGCAGGATGGCTCTATAAAAGACCTAGGTCTGTCTTAGTTTTAGTTCTATTATAAATTAGTTATGTGACTCTGACCAAGTAGCTTCTTTTTTTTCTGGGTCTCAGTTTTCTCATCTGTAAAATAAAGGGGCTGAGACTAGACAATCTCTAAAATCCCTATTAATTCTGACATTAGGTGAAAGGAATATGTAACTAGGAGGCACAAAGGATGAAGTACTGGGCTTGGAATCAAGAAGACTCATCTCCATGAGTTCAAATCCAGTTTCAGACTAGTTGTGTGGTTCTGGAAAAATCACACTAGTATCTTTGCCAAGAAAACTCCAAATAGGATCGTGAAGAGTAAGACACCACTGATATGATACAACAACAAAAGATGAATAGAATATTTTTGATGGACGAAGGAGGAAAGTAACCTACATTTTTCTGGGTTATTAAAGGAGAACAATTGTGACATTGTCCCTGGGAATGCTTCTTAGTGGCCTGATGAAAGTTTATCCAGTCTAGCTTTCACAGATCATCTGACTTCATGATATCTATGAAAGAATGCTGCAGGCAGAATCTAAAGATATGGGAAAGAGTAAAGCAAAATGGAAACTTCACTACAGTTATTTCAAATGAATGCAATTGCATTTATAAATTACGAATGGTGAGGGCTGATTCTACAGCCACTAAAATTCTTTAGTCCTCAGTTTAAAAAAATCACAGATTACAGAATTTGACAGTTGGACTTTGCCTCAGTTACCATCTAGTCCAATCCATGGACAAAAGGAATCCCCACTGTAACATACCCAAACAAGAATCCAATCCATACTCAAAGACCTCTAAGGTGTGATAGACCATTTCATATCTGGATGATAATTATTAAGAGATGGGTTTTTCCTAATATTAAGCTTAAAGTTGCTTCTTTCTAGCTGTCACCCATTGCTACTATTTCTGCCCTCTGGAATCAATAAATCTGGACCTTTCTTTATATGACAGCCTTTCAAATACTTGAAGACAGTTCTCATGCTAGCTTAGCACTCTCATAGAGTCTTTACTTCTTTATGTTTTAAACATGCTCAGCTCCTTCAATTAATATGGAATTTGTCTATAAAATGATGGGTTTGGACTCAATGACCTTCAAGTCAATTTACTGCTCTAATTCTATGATCCTATGATCTATGTTAGTGGTTTTTCTAATCCATTAAATCATCTTTGGGATTTAGGAAGTTTTTCACTAACTAGGCCAGTTAGCACTTAAGTGATAAACCTTCATTAGGTATATTTCAACCCAATCAAGAGAAGATCTAAACACAAAGTGATAGTTCTATAGAGGAATAGGGATAAGGGAAAGGGGTTCAGGACAAATGACACCACTTGATCTCTCTTGTCATTCCTTGGTCAGGCTACAGAAAGAGAAAGAAAGAAGTTCAACAATGATCCTGCAAGAGGGTACTTTTAGATTTGGTCACATTCAAATTCTCTCACTCCTTTTAGTCAGAGGGAATCAAGAAGATTACCTTTAGTCAGTGAGGGTGGGAATTATCACCTTTACACAAAGGAAGTTGATTGAGTGGGTAACAGCTAGGGGTATAGTGGGAAGAAGGCAGAGTTTCAATTGGGCACATCTATGTGGTTTCCTCTCTCTGCTATCAGCATGGCTTAGTGGATAGAAAGTCATAGAAATTCGGGTTCAAGTATCCCCAACAGCTGGGCAAGTGGACAAATGGCCCTAGGTAAGCCATTTCACTTCTAAAATTTCTAGGCAGTATTCTAAGATCATATGTTGCAGAAAAAATGCCAATCAATAGTGTTTCTTTAACTGGATGTTTCCTGTACTGATAAAATCATAAAAAGATCCCCTATTCCTATCCTATCTCTGAAGTCACAAGGTGGAAAATGCAAGGGATTGCCCATCAAGCTTGGGATATACATAATTTTTGCAGTTTCTGAAAAGGGTAGGACTGTATGGAGAATAGCATCAAGGGAGGGACAGCCTAGAGCAGAATCAATCTGCCCCAAGGCTTTCCAAACTTGGAGATACTTTTTTTTGGTTTATTTTTTATTATCATAATGATTTTGTTTTTAACTTAATTGTTAATTTAACGCGTGGCCTTTTTGGACATTAGATGCTCTTATCACATCAAAACAGCATCTGCTTAATTTTATGCAATAATAAATTAGGCTAGGCATTCGCTGTTTGAGATCCAGTATTGATGGGTTTAAATGAAGAACAAAACAAAACAAAAACTTTATTGATGTATTAAGAGCTCCCGATGAGAAGTTATCAATTAAATAAATAATTAGGTTGAGAACTGAAGAGCAAACAGTCAAAAGCTACTGATACGATGCTTATTGATGGACATTAGCTATGAAATGTAAGAATGTCTGGAATAACAATTAGAAATAACAATTAAAAGAGTGATCAACTCTATTACAAAGCAACTTATCACTTCAAGAATAAGTTTTGGCCTCTAATATAGATTTTAAAGTAATAATTTGCATTTAGATTACTTCAGGCTTTGTAAAACTATTTAAAAAAAGATTTGGGTAGATAGTGCAAGTGAGATCATAGCCATTTTTGACAGATAAAGAAACTGAGATTCTGAAAAGTGACTTGCCTAGGATCATACAGATAGGATGAAGAAGGATTTGAAGATTTTCAGATGTTAAGAATGTTAGAGATCATCTAGTCAATATCACTATTTTTCCTCCTTAAAAATCTAAATAAGTTTTATTTATACTTTTTGTTTTTATATTGCAGTAATTTCTGGAATATGTTATATCCTCTACCCTACTCCCACCTCTTCCAAATCCCTTGTAGCAACAACAAAAATAATAATAATCAAAACCAGTCACAGAATGACTACAATCAATGTAATGAGTAGGCATTATATTTACTTAGCTTGATTACTTTTTTCTTTTTATATTTAAAAAAAATTACTGTTATATATTTTGTTTTCCTGGTTCTGCTTATATCACTACATCTTTTTCATGAGTCTTCTCATTTCTTTGAATTCCTCGTACTCATTGTCTCTATAACACAATAATATTTTTATTACATTTAAAATAGTAGCAATAATAATAATGGCTAACATTTATGTAGTCTTTTAAGGTTTGCAGAAGGCCTTTATAAATATGTCATTTAATCCTTACAACATTCATGAGAGGTAGGCTCTATTATTATCCCCCTTGTACAATTGAGGAAACTGAATTTAAATGATTTGCCTAGGGTCACGATGCTAGTAAGTATATGAGGCAGGATTTGAATTCAGGTTTTCTTGTTTATCCAGCATTCTATCCACTTTATTCTTTAGTTGCCTCTAAAACCATACACATACACACATACATACATATACACACTTACACAATACATACATATATAAATATACATATGTGTATATATACTTATATGTTGCAAAATTTGTTCTGTAACTTCACATTGGAATGGCACCCATTTTGTTTCAGGTTTTTTTCTTTTTTTGTGACCAAAAGTAGTATTGATATGAAAATTTCAGCCTAGAGGAAGCTTTTCTTTCCATCCTTGACCTCTTTTGTAACTGCCTCATTTTACATTGAGGACCCTAGAGGACCAGTGACTTGTTGAATGAGGGCCACACAGCTAGATAAAAGGCCACACAGATAGGTATTAGGTAACAGAGATGACAGGCTTTTCACCTAGGTCTTTTTATTCTAAATCAGTTTCCTTACCCCTACAGCATGTTGCCTCTTGAGACATAAGAATCCATAATAGCTCCTTGTTCCATTATTTGAACTTCCTGTGATGTGAAAGTTAAGGAAGGACCTCCTTGGTGCTTACCTGATGTTTTGAAGTCACCATTTTCAATCTCTGGACAGGAGAATCTAGTTTGCCTTTCCATAGGGGTTTGTCATTTCCCCTACTACTTCTTCCTACTCTCCTTCTGCTCCCAAGGTCCCAGTGAACCAAATCACCTATCAGCTCTAACCCTTTTCCCTGGGGTTACATAAAGCCCATTTGGGGCCCTAACAAGCTTGAGACTGTTCCATTACAGATAGGATCAGATGCTGACACATTTTATCTGTTTACCTGTTAGCTTGGGTCAATATCAAATAAGCTAATCTAGGCAGAATGATGAAACATTGATCTCCTGGGTCTTATCGGGTGTGCAGACTGAATTCTGTCCAGATAGAAAAGTGTTTTTTCTTTTTTTTCTGTTCAAACAAGGCAGAGGATAAAAACAGCAAAACAAAAACTGAATGAGAGAGAAAAATGTTGACTGGTTTTATCCCTGAGCTAAATGCTAGCCAGCATAAATAGTTATTAAAATAATAACAACAGAATCAACCAGTGTGATTTCACTGGTTGAGGGAATTCCTAGTAGAAAAGCTCTCTTTACTATTGCTGATCACTTACTTTCCAACTCATTATTTTAGTTGCTTAAGGCACGAAGATGTTAAGTGACTTACTAAGGGTCATATAGGCAATAATGGCTGAGACAGGTCCTTTATTAAGTTTTCTTGACTATGACGCCCAAGTCTTGTTTCATTATGCCTCCCACTCCATTTTTAGCTAGAAAAAAATTTCTTGGAAAAAAAACCCAAATAAAGACTCATTCTATCATTTACCAATCACTCTTTGATATCACTTTTGGAGGGAAGAAACTAAAAGAACAGAGTTTATTGGATGTGATTGTTTAAATTGGAATTTTGCTAGCTCACTAAAGTTCTTTACTCACTATACCTCTGGGGATGATACATAATCATGTGGACAAAATTTTTGCGTTGAACATATGCTTTTCACACTCAAGGTGGGGAGAGGGGAAAAGAAGAAGGTAAGTAGGTGGTACATTGAATAGAGCTATGGTCCTGGAATCTGGTAGATTTGAGTTCAAATCCAATCTCAGACTCTAACTAGTTTGTGCTCCTGGATAAATCACTTAACCCAATTTGTCTCTCCCCCCCCCAAATAAATAAAAAAGTGAATAAATGCTGATTGATCTTGCCCAACCTTTTTATTTTTTATTTTATTAATTAAAGCTTTTTATTTGCAAAATATATGCATGGGTAACTTTTCAACATTGACCCTTGCAAAGCTTTCTGTTCCAAAATTTTGCCCAACATTAAAAAAAAAAAAGAAAACAAAATATCATGGTCTATCCTTTGGAAGTTTCCCATCCAAAAAGAAGATGGGATTCTGTGCAAGAGTGTTTTGATTCACAAATTGGTCTGGGATTGCTTATGGGAAGAGTCTCCATTACTCTTTCATTTTAAGACTATGTTCTCTCAGTTTCTATGTTTCAATCAGTTTGCTCTATGAGCACATATCCTCCTGGAAACTGGAGTCCTTTGTGTTCTAGGCTCAGACACAGGAGGAAATGTAATCCTTTTCTATCTTCAGTTAGGCTTGCTCTAAATGTTAATTCCTTAAGAGCAAAGCAGAAACTGTCTACCAAGCATTCTTAGTGACTCAAACTGTAATTTCTACATGATAGACACTTGATGAATGTTTATTAAACTAAACTGAATTGAAGCTAACAGGTAGATAAAGCTGTCTTTATAATATAGGTGTGAATGTAGGTCCAACTCAAATGTACAATCTCCTACCTCAAACAGATTTTTCTTTCAAAGGATTTAGATGTGATATTTCTAGATTAGATTTTCTGCTATCTACGTTTTGGGCAGAATCTCTCTAGATAACTTCAGTCATCATTATAAGGCAAATTCCATTTCAGTGTCCAATATATGTTTCAAACTTCCATGAATTGCTTGCCAATTTCCACCAAGAACTTAGCAATGTCATTGTGAGAGTGGAAGATAATCATATAAATGCTAGAACCAAACCAGAGTAAAGATCATTTGTTAAGACTTTAAAACATTATTTATTTCTTTTTGTGCATTTTTGCTTGATCTTTAACATTACTGGTCAGAAGGGCTTTTGTTATATCTTCAGAGCTTTCCTTGTGAAGTGTTTTAAAGTTGCCCATTAGAGTTGCTTTCTCTTTTCATATCTCTTTTGGTCAGCTGGGAAATCAGGAGGAAGTTAAGATATGTTAAGGGTAGAGTGAGGTGTGGGGAGGGAAAGAAACTACCCAGAAAATCATAAAATTGTTAAACCTTCATTTTGAACTTTCAGTATTAAAGCTCTCTAAGTAGATATAAAGTCTTTAGCTTAACAGATTTTCTTTTTATTTGGGGAGTCATTAGAATCTGAAAGTTTCCCTGTCCCAATTCCCTGCTTAGCTGTATATATGTATATGCACACAATACACATATATTTGTGTATGCATATATGCATGTATACCTACATGTGTGGATGTATACACACATATACACACACCTATATTATACGCACACACATACACACACACACTTCCTGTCCATGAGTAAAAAAATCTCTACAAGTACTCCTTGAGTTAATTTATCTTAAGTATCTCAATGACCCAATGAAGATTATTAGAATTACAAATCAGGCATGAAGAACAAAGTGGCAAATGAGATCTTGACCATATTTGTACTGTACTATAAATATATGTGCAGCAATAAAGTTTCCAGGTTTGTTAATTTACAGTTTAATTTTTCTAGAATGTGTCTTTAGCTGTAATATCAAAGCATCAGGGCATTAGACCAATTTCCACTGTCCTACTTTATATTGGCTCAGACCTCAATTTGCCAGGGGGATCTGGTCAATAAGTCTTTTGTAAAGAGGCTCTCTAGAGATATTAGTTTAAGGGTAAGGTGTAATCCACTTCCCCCAATTAATATAATCACAGAAGACCAGATAGCTTGATCAATTCAATCAATCAAAAGGATAAACTATGTTCAAATAAGTGTATGTCTGTGTGTCTGTGTGTGTGTGTTGGAGGGGGGGCAGGTAGGTGACTGAATGGATGGAGCAGTGGCCCTGGAGTCAGGAAGTCCTAAGTTCAGATCTGATCAGAGGCACTTAACTAGCTGTGTGACCTTAGGCAAATCACTTAACCCCCAGTTGCCTCCCCAAAAATGAAAAAAAAAAACAGCCTTATTAAAAATAGATTTAATCTGGCTTTAATCACTGGATAAAGAGAGATGATGCCATATAGGAAACATCTTGTGATTGCCTGAAAGGATCAGACATACCTCTGACTATAGAGGTTCTGTTTTCTGGAGTTCCTTAAGGAGATATATTCTTTCACTTGTACCAGAGAACATCAGGTAGAGGAGACTGAATAAGGCCAAAAGGAGTGATAGCTTAACTCTTCTTCATCCCTCAATGGCTATGTTATTGGAGATATTGAACCACTAGGAAATAACATCTAATTATGAGCATAAAGAAATATGTTGAGGTCAAACATGGATACAGTCAGATAGGTGAAGATAGGAATTGGGAATGCTTGGAATGGACTCGAGGAGAATTCCAGTAAGGAGAAATTGGAGATTTACTCTTTGAGTATAGGTATTCTCTATTGGCTACCATCATACTCTTAAGTCCACTTTCTTCCTTTCAATTTTGAGTATAATTGTGGGAAAATATGTCTTAGGCTTTTGATGATAATGCTTTGTACCAGCTCTTCTATCTATAGCATCTTAGTAAGATATGTTGGACCTGGAGTCTAAAAGACTCATTTGCCTGAATTAAAATCTGGCCTCAGACACTTTTTAGCTACGTGACCCTGGGAAAGTCACTTAATGCATTTGCCTCAGTTTCCTCATCTGTCAAATGAGTTGGAAAAAGAAATAGTAATCCATTCCAGTATTTTTTCCAAGAAAAGTCTAGATGGGGTCATGAACAGTCAAACGACATTTTTTTTTCTGGCTTGAAAAAGTTTGCTTATCTACAAAATCTCATTTCTTTCTTGCCCTGGTGTCTTCTCTTCTATATATCCTGTTCTGTAAGAGTGGGAGATATTTATAGCCAGGACAGTAACCATAATAGAGCATGGATCTACTTGGGGATAACTACATCCTGGGTGGAAGGCTTATACTTCTGTCTTCCCCTAATTATTTTTCTAAGTGTGGAGACACAAATAATGGTAGTATGAGGATTCAGTTAGATTCTTGGTTAAGTTCCAAAGTCCAATATATACTTTTATCCTGAAATAGTTGCTTAGGACCTCCTTCCTGTGTTGTGTCAGTGGAAGGAAGAACTGGACATCTCTAGTATTCCTGCATCCTTTGTCATTGGCTAATTGAGCTGTCAGCATCCAGCTGATTGTCACAGTCCTAGTTAAAATGGTTGCTATCTGGCCTGATACTGATTAACAGCTCAGTCAGCCAATGATATTGATGGAAATAGAATGAAGGCATAGGATTTTCCCACAGTATTTTAATGCATCTCATAACTATTTCTAGGGCTCCATTAGTTCAAAATATCTGCATATAGCATTGTTTACAGACAGCTTTTACACAGAGGTACTCAGTTCCTCTAACAGATGGTCTAATAACTCCACTACTCCCAAATGGGCTCAGTCTATGGAGAGACTTGGAGTCTACTTGTCATGTCTTAAATACTGACCTCTTTCTTAAAAAGCACTTAAGATCTACCACAGGCAGACCTTAAACTTTGTGGATAGTAATAGGACAGGAAAAACTTCCCCAAATCAGCTTAGGCAAGTTCCCTGATAGCAGATCACCAGGAAGTATTTTCCCAGAAAGGGATGCAGTAAGAGGTGTTACTGGGAGACCCTAAAGCCTCTAGAAAAATACATAATGTTTGTGTAGGGTTGGTCTTGGGTATAAAAGATAACATTTATATAGCACTTTAAGAAGATGTATAAAGTATTGGTCTTAAAATAACCCTGTTAGAATGTAAATGTAATTATTCCCATTTTATAGATTGGAAAGCTGAGGCTCGGACACATTTAGTCAATTAAAACCTTAGTAGGTTTTAAAGCAGGGAATTCAAAACTATCTTAGCCTAAGAATGATATTCTTCATCAGCCAAATTATAGGTAACTACGATCAAATCAAATCTGATAAATTAGACAAAAAATCCAATATGAATAAGATTATTTGAAATATGCAATTACATCCACTGTTTTAAATGATGAACCTCTCCTTAAGTTTTGCACCTTGAGATATTAGTTAATGATAGTATTAAGCCATCACCATTGGCAAGGCATTTAAAACTAAGCCTTTGTGCCAGAGAGTGATGTGTGTTACCTATAAAAACTCTTAGCTGAGCACACTTCAAAAAACCATAGAAACAGAATTTTCTGGCATAATGATTTTTTCCAAAATAAAGAGTTTCAGTGGGTTTTGGACTCGTGTTAAACTTATAAAAATTAAGCACATTCCAATTAGTTTGTTAGAACGATATAATGGCAGAAGGTAGAAATTTAGTACCTAGATTTCAACAAAATGAATTTTTATAATTTAGTAGTAGAGCCAGTAATACATTTTCATTAGCTGTATATATCTTTCTAAGGTAGGTCTTTTAGTTATGACAGCAGTTACAACCAAGTATCAAAATAAATTCAACTTTGGACCATATTTTTGTATTATGGTCATGTAACCAAGTTCTAAACTAAATCTTTGTAAAATAATGAAGCATACGCAGTACCATTACTCTCATTTACAAAGTGCAAATTCTACTTTAGACACTTACTAGCTGTGATACCCTAGTCAAATCACTCATTCCCTGTCTATCTCAATTTCTTCAACCATAAAATTGGGATAATATCACTTCCTTCCAGAATTGTAAGGATTAAATGAAATAATAATTATGAAGCACTTAGCATCATACCTAGCACATAGTAAATGCTTAATAAATGCTTGTTTTCTCCCTTTCATATCTTACTCTACCACCAATTCCTGTTTGGGAAGGGGACTGATAAATAAAACATTTTTTTTAATTACATAAATTTATTCCACAAATAGCACTTTTCTTATATTTAAAGTGATGATCCATTGAATAGTCTATGGAATATGTGATATAGTTAAAAGACAGGAGCTGAGTTTGAGCCTAGAAGAAAAAAAAATGATCTGCTCTTGGAAGAATTATGAAATGAAAGGGACAGTTGAGAAGGTGCAAGAGAAATCTAGAAAAAGAGCAAGATTAATTGAGAAAGCAGAAAGTGAGTGGTGGGCAGAACCATAATGTAGGATGAATGGGTCTTAGCCCTGGGTGTCAAATTTAGCATTTCAGCCATTTCGAAATAACAGAGATGAGCATGAGGATGATTAGTTAAAAATAAGGATGATAATAGATCCTGGGCTGGAGTCAGCTCCTTCCTTGCCCTACCCAAATCCTTCCCTATTGATTTTCATGAAAATCTTTCTATTGGCAGTTTGCTATTAGTACATATCTGGCACACACTGTCTCTTCCCCATGCTTCCCCGCTTTGCCCACATATTCTCTCACTAAGGGCATGATTTATGTTACTTGCCTCAAGAGTGCTTATTATGCTAGTCTCAGTTTTAAAATTCTTAGTTACCTTAGTTAAATACTTAGTAGTGGTATTAGATAATAGAAGAAACAACTTAGAAAATATTTATCTATATTTACTTCTACATTTGTACCTGTGTTTAAATATACATCTAAGAGAGAAAGCATGGAGTGCCCAATGGAGATCTTATTTTAGAACCAATAAAACTTGAGTTCCAGCTCTATCTCTGATGCACACTGACTATGTGAACTTCATAAAGCTCTAGACAAGTCTGCAAAACCAAAAATTGCAGAGAATGTGTCTATTTTCATTGTTGGAAATTTCTCAAAAGACTTTCCTATATTCACAAAATCATAGAATAATTCATTTTCCCTCCATTTCTAATACATCTTCATTTCCATTTTCATCTCCATCTCTATCTCTATCCCTATCTCTATCTCCACATCTTTATCTCTATATCTCATCTCTTTTGTCTCTATTTTTATCACTTCTACCCTATTTTTGTCTCTTTATATTTCTGTATTCCTGTCTCTATCCTTTTATTTCTCTCATCTATGTATCGATCTATCTATGTATCTATCTATCTACTTGCTTGCCTGTACTTTTTAGATCTTCCTTCTTCAAATATTTCTGTAAATATTTTGAGATAATATTTCCCTCTACTGCCCCCTTTCCATTTCTCTTATTCAGTCTATTCATTAGAATTTCCTTCAACCAGTTTTCATAGTTCTGTATATCTTCACCATTCTAATAATGTCCAGAATGTTTCTGAATGTTAATGTCCCTCCTAAAGTGTAGCACCAAGAACTAAAAACAATATTCCAGTGCTGATCAAAGTAGAGAGACTATCATTTCCTTCAATATAGGTACTATCATTCTATTATTGAAACCTAAGATTATACAAGCTTTTTTGCCTACTATGTTATCATGTTGACAAATTGAATTTTCAGACTCCCAAAATTCATTGGTCTTTTTTATGTGAACTGCTTTCTCCAGACATATCTTCCCTATACTTTACTTCTACTTTTGATTTTTTTAAAATCCTAGTAGAGATGGAAAAGGGGAAATGACCCATAGTTTTATGACAAGTGCATATGCAGAGGAAAGATAAGGAGATGGGAAAAGAAAAAGAAAGTCAACTAAAACATTATGGATTAGACTTAAAGTAAAGGGACCATACTAGCCTATAACTAGATGTAAATTTGTTCAAGATCTCTCCTATAATAAGAAATTCTATACAATACAAAAGTAGGTAACTTGCCCAGATTTACATAGGCAAATTATGGCAGTTGGAAAAAAAATGCCATCTCTTAAAGTTCTCAGTCATATCCCATTTCTGGGATATGTTACCATACTGTAATCATCCTTCATCAGATGGATTAATATAAGTATTGAAAAATTCTGTGAATCAGTGACAGGGATAGTGGTGAATGGCTTTATAAAAAGAATGGCCAAAAGAGTGAACAATTGGAGAAATGGTATGGTTGGACCATTTTTGTAATGGTTTAAATGGGAATGAAGATAGGTCCTTTAATTTGTAGCATTATATGTTGTTGGACCATGACTGATGAAACCTTTTTTTCCACTATATCAAAGTAATAGGATGAATATTCTTGATCACCTTACCTTTCTTCTGATTTACTTGGTGGCAAATTTGTTATTAATAAACATTTGCAGAATTGAATGCAAAAGATTTGAACTCTCTAGGGATTCTCCCATTTCAGGCTTGCAAACCCATTTTGACTCCATCCTTAAAAAGAAAAGTAGTGGTACTTCCAATTTGCCTCCCATGGTGTTAGTTTTACTGCCAGATGGGAGACTGTCAGTTGAGCTACTACAACAGTTAAAAGCAAACACACACACACACACACACACACACACACACAGATGCCAGGAATGCTTGTTTTCCCTTTTATCATCTTGGGTCAAAGAAACAGACATTTTCATTATCAAAGTGCCTGCATATTTTCTCCTGTTCATCAGTGGGTCTTCCCCCACCCTTCCTTGCATTTATAAAGTTCAGGAACTAGTCTCTCCTGTCAAAAAGATTGCTCTTTCCTTTAAAACTGGGTAGGAGTCATTTAGTAAATCTTATCAAAGCCTACAGACTTAGATGACTTTTTATTCTTCAATTCAATTATCAAAAAAGGTAGTTATAGGTACCCTGACAATTAAGCAGGTCTAGTTACTATAAACTATATTTTTGTTGTTTACATACAGGTTCAGATTCTGTTCCTAACTCATAAGATGAATTGTAGTATGTTTTCTGTGGAAGAAAGCTTATTCAGAATTCTGAAAAACTGTGACTCCTTATAAATTTCCTATAAGTAGAACAAGGATTGGATCCTCTTGTGTCTAACTTTCCTACTGGTTTAATGTATCTTTTGGGAACGGAAGGAATCTGGCTGGGGAACTGTGTTCAAAAAGCAAGTGGAATTTCCCACTTGAATTAAATTGTCAGCCCCAAGATCAATTGTCAGATTTGTCAATCATGTCAAGAGGCCACACTATATTTTTTTATCATGTGCCCAAAACTGTGCTAAATATTATAAACACAAGACAAGTATAAATGTGATTCCTGCTATAGAGTCATTTTCAGTCATTTGGGGGGAGGGTGTAGGACACACACATACACAACACAATGAGAATAATGACGGTACTTTACATTTATATCTTTGTACTTTTCAGTGTGCTATGATAATAGCTAACATTGATATAACACTTTAATGTTTATAAGGAACTTTACATATATTATCTTATTTGATCCTCATGAGAATCATGTGAAATAGGGGATATCATCATTCTCATTTTATAGAATAGGATATTGAAGCTGGGAAAGGCTAAATGGCATGCTCAGGATCACATAGCTAGTAAGTAACTGAGGCAGAATTTGAATATTTCTGATTGCCAGGCCAGCATAGCATCTGTATATTAAGATTATTGTTATAAGAATGCTAGATTAGAGGTATGTTTTGGGAGATTGGAAAATCTCTTGTCTTGATAGGAATAACAAGAAGAGTGAAGTCAATTAAGCACTTTTAAGTGCTTACTATGTGTCAGACACTATACTAAGCACTGGGAATACAAATATAAATAAAAAAAGAAAGACGGTCACTGTCCTCAAGAGTTTATATCTTAACTGGAAATTTAGTGAATGCCCATTAGTTGGGGAATGGCTGAATAAGTTATGGTATATGAATGTAATGCAATATTATTGTTTACAAGAAATAATGAGCAAACTGATTTCAGAAAAGCCTGGAAAGACTTATAT